>JAPMOQ010058285.1:2578229-2654322 GCA_026543055.1 Argiope trifasciata | reverse complement strand
CATAGACATTAAGAGATTTTAATTCCTTCACTCAGTGAGGTTTTTTGTTTTTTTAGAGTGTATGTTAGAAATACTTAAATGAAGTGGAATTTGGACAGGAAGCAAGAGAAATTTTTAGAATAAAATAACATTTGTTGATTTAAAATAAAAATTAAGAAAGTATTTTAAGATCTGAATTAGATTTAAAAATATATATCATATGTATATATATATATATACATGTCATATGTGTAGAAAATATTTGTTGTTGCTTGCAAATTCCTTACCTTCAATTGTTCAGGATCTTTATAAGGGGCATCAGGAGCAAACACTCTAAACACATCAGCTATGCAACAAGCAATTAGAAGCCTTACATCTTTACTAGGATGTTCTAAGAAACATTCAGAAACTAAATGCATTGCAAGTGGAATGTATGCAGAATTATCTTCCTCCTGGCTCATATTCTGGAATGACTGAGCACATTCCTAAAAATTAAGAATTGCTTATTAACAAGTTAGAGAGCAAGATTGCAATCAAGCAAACAATTTTTAAACAATACATTTATTTAAGAATGTCTGATAAAAATTCTGTCCAATATATGAATAGGAAGTAGTGTGAATTAAAAAAAATTAGAATTCGACTACTTTTAAACTATAAGTCATATTAGAGAATAAATGTTATGATATAGATTTAAACATTATGCACCACTATAATTAATAAGCATTACGCCAAGAAATAATATCGGATTTAAAAAACATTCACCTTTTAAATTTGTCTTTTTTTATTATTATAATTAATTAATTAATGTTTAACATTCCGTGTTGGCTAATGGCAGTTGGGGCACGTTAAATATGTCGAGACTGCAAAGTCCTCCAAGTTCCCATAACAAAACGATACCTCTGGGGGTACTGAATCAGGGATGAGTCGGTCTCTGATTTGGATCTAAATTCCGACTTGCTGATGGATGAATGAGTGTATGAATGAATTCGACCACCCCCTAAAAAGGGTTGTGTCATGTGAGTGAGCTAGAAGTCAGACTTCTGCCCTCTGGGTGCTCAGGAGTCTTTACCCTCAGAAGTTACTGCCCATGAAAAACACGGACACGACGACAACAACAACAATGTTTAACATTTAAATTTCACTTTCAGGATTAAACAGAATATCAGAACAAAAACAGAGCCTTAAGACCTAATCCACCCACTAACTCGAAATATGCAGGGCCTGTCATCTAGGGGGTGCGGCAGGTACTGTGCACCCAGGTCTTAGGGGACCTCCACCCTGATTAAGAATTAAAACAGTTTTCTGAACAATAATAAGGCTACACATACTAAAAGCCTACAAGCTTGTTTTCATATGGCTAGCTGAGCTTCAACCGGTGACTTTATTAGATAAAGATAGCAGAGATATTTATAAAAAGGAGGAGAAAGTTCATTTATGAATAAGGAAATCCCCTTTAGACATGTTAAGACAGAGTGGTGTGCATGGCACACAGAAGTCAAGGCTGAGGCTAGATTCAAATGGACTTGTAAATCATCAGCTATCTACTTTTGCCTATATCCGATGAAATATTTTTTTACAATCCTTTAAATTGCCAGTTACTAAATATAATAAATGTTGAATGCTCTATCAACAAAAAATTAAATAAAGGGTTATCTTCAGTCAAACATATGGGTGGGTATAATGCTTAAATGCTGTTTTGTGTTAAATGCTTTGTTTTATTTTTACTTTGCTAAAAATTTAGGGCTACAAATGGTTTCTTGCATCTGGGCCCCTTTCATAGAGAAGGCTGGCTCTGAAAATATGCTCATAAGTAGAAAATTTTTCATACATCATATTATAATATATTAGCTGATTTGATCTATTTTGTTTCCAAGAGACATTTCAGACAACATAATAAACAATTTCCAACTTGTTTTTTCGAGAAAGACATAACATAAAAATAAATTCTAATTATTAAGGCTCCAAAAAAAAAATTTTTTTGTTTACAGATATATCTCTTTCAAAATTTAAACAACAGTCTATATAATTAAGGCATATATTAAAAATTAATTCAATGCTTCATAAACCTAATATGGATTCCAATTAAAAATAGATAAAAGTAAACATTTTTTGATGAAATAAAGGTGGATGGTTACAGTCAAAAACATAATTTTGGATATGAAAATTGTTTAATAAAATTTGGGGTTAAAAAAAAAAGCTAATTGGCCAAGTTTGCAGCATTTGGAACTATACATCATTGTGTCATATGACTTCATTTTATGTACAAAATTGAAGTTGATATTTTCAGACTTCAATTAATTAATAAGGAAGGAAATAAAAGGAACAGTTACCATCATTAACAACAATCAACATTAAATATACTCCAAGTTTTGATGACATAACACTCTCCATATATAATATACAGAATAGCTAAATAATATATAGGTATATTTTAACTTTTTTTGATAATATAACATATAAAAACAGTGCATCAACTTGATTTGGTAACATAGAAATTATGCATGATGCTCTTAACACTAAACGTACATTAGAATCTAATGTTCATCATTCTGTTTTTCTATTTATTATTATTTTTAGAACACTGAATGTGAAAAGCTACAAAAAGATGTATTACAAAAATAAATCGATTTATTTAATTGCTTTACCAAACTGGTTTTGACCAAATTTTTTAGTTTTTTAATTATTAAACAATCATACATAGGCCTGATCAACTGCAGTCAATCTTAAAAACAATATTTTCCCCAGGTAACAAAAATATTATAAACAAATCTTATATATCATTATGTATATATGGGTGTATGGTTTTTTTGGGGGGGGGCGTCATCCCCTAACCTTGATTTTAATTATAAAATTTTCACAAAATTGAAAAATCTTCAATTACCTTCAATCTTCTCACTAAGTCATCAGTGCTAAGGTCATTATTAATTTCCTTAACACCAGTAGGATAAACAATTTTAGGTGTTGACTTCATTGATGCTTTTGGCATTTTTGAATTTTTCTAAAAGGAAACAAAAAGAAATCAGAAATATAATATAATAAAGATTCAGATTTGCATATAACACGGATTTAGACAACAATTTAAGCATTTGATTTTAAAAAGTATCTAGATTGACAGACAGCATGCTGTTTATTAAATCTTCACACATTCATTAATGAAAGAAGATAATTCTATTCAAGACCATAACTTAAACATACAAACCTGGCAAATTTTAGAAGTAACACATTTTTTCAAATATTAATAAATGTTAAAACCAATCAAATAGCAGCAATGATCAATCTGATTGACACACCTAGATAGCAAAACAGTACTAAAAACCATTAAAGGAAAATATATTTTGCCATTTACAGGGGTAGTTTCAATATATAAAAAAATAAATTTAAATGTTTTAAATTATTACAATTTATATTTATTTCAAGAAATTGGTCCCTTGACAAAACTTGTTAAATATAAGCATTAAATGTCTTAGTGATGAATGTAGACGTTATAAATGTGATGTTATTTATAATAGCATTTATAAAGTAACTGCCACAGTTGAATGAGATTTCAAAAAATAATGCAAGAAAGAATGTATTGCTCATTTACAGACAGAGAGTGATGTTTATTCCATATATATTTTTAAAAAAACATTTGTTTTTTAAATATATATACATATTACTAGTAATATATATATTAATAGTAAATGTTTAATATTTACTAGTAAAAAATCTAAAAAATTATAGAATCGCAATCTTAAAAGTCAAATTCAATTATAGGAAAGAACAATTATTATAATTATACAATTTGTAAAACACTTTTACCATTATAAATGCCCTTTTTCAAAAACAATATATTAGAAAAATTTATAATCAGTAATCAGAAAATGTAAAATTATTTTTAAAAATATCAGCCTAATTAAAAAGATGAATAAAGATTGATTTAAATATCTATGAGAGAGCAATTTAAACTCATTCAAAGTCATTTCCTGGAATTTAAAATACCCATAAAGAGAATTGTAAGTTTTTCGTAATCATAACATCTACAATGATTGAACAAAGACTGAAAAATGATATTACTAAGCATTAACAGCTGTTTAATCCAAACTTCTGAACACCATTGACACATTTCATCACTTGTACTCTTTTTTTTTTGTGTGTTCATAATTTCAATCCTAATGATATAAGAACAGAAAATGTTGAAGGAAGAAAGAATCCTCATATTTTCAAACAAATCAGAATTTACATTCATCCAATATGCAAAATTTTTCAAAATTAGAACAAAAGGAGAAAAAAAAAATGATTTAATTAATGATTTCATATGAAAACAAGAATGGCAGAAAAATATATTTATTCAAAATTAATAAGAAAAAAAATATTTAGAATTGAAGCTGTTTTCAATATTTTCAAGAATTACTAACAACTGTATTTACAGTAGCAAATAAATAAATGAAAAAATGATTAAATTAACTTTTATATGTAACTAATGGTACATTTTTGGCTAAGTTTATTTTATAATTATCAAAAACAATTATATTGATGCTATAAAAATTCACAAACATCATATATTTCAAGTTATTAGTTAAAATAACCAGATAGATTATTATTTCTGCAGTTTTCTTAAATAAACAAAGCATTTCTATAAGAGATACTTGGGCAGTTTTTATTAAATGTGAAATTTACTTGAACTCATTACAATAAATTATTTTAAACTTTCTGAATTTTTTTAAAGAATTAATGCAGTCTTCAATTAATTATAACATATCCCAATTCCATTAGAATATTTTCTATCACTATTTTCATAACACTCTACCAAGAATTTGTATTTAATTAATGCATTTGAAACAACAAAATATATGTATGTTCAAATATAATTAAGCTTTTAGTTATATATAGCTCAAATATAATTAAGCAAGGAGATATTCTACTTAAAAAAATTCAGCATAGGAAATATTTATTTATTTTGTTTTTCATTTTATTATTTCAGGTACATTTAGAAAGAAATTTTAGAAATTATATTAAAATATATGTCCAAATAACATAAATAATATTAAATAAAAATAATGACAAATAGAATGTAGAGTCTGAAAACAGGCATGAATAAATGAAATTGGATGATAAGAAAGGAATTTATAAGGTTATGTAATGTTGGATTCAATGGTATGCATAAAAAATAATGTTGCATGAAATCAGATTAATCAAAATATCTCTAAAAAGAAGACTAGCTTAATAAAAAAAATCATACATATCAAGAATCTTTTTATATGAAGATAAAATTATGATCGTTCAAAATTTAATCATAAGTATTAATATAGACACATTCTATATATCCCTACCATTAACTCTCAAAGAATTGGAATTTACTTACTATTTGCCACAAAATATAAAGACTATACATTTGAGTTAAGAAATATACAATTAATGAAAATCCAAATAACATACATTAAACTAAATTTTAGAGAATTAAATAGGGAAAAAGTCAGTATTTGTTTTTAAAAATTAGGATATTTCATACTTTAATACGTCAAAAACTTAGATATTTCAAAATTTATATGTACACATACGATCTAGCTTTAAATTTCAACCGAATATTGTGAGTACAAATATTCCACATGAAATAATGGCTCGATATATTAGATTTTAAAAAATTGGCATTTATGGTTACTGCATATTATTTTTTAATTAAAAGTTCTTACGCTGTTTACACTTAAACGAACAGTATTTAAAAATCGGCAATCAAACAAAATAAAAACAGATGGTTTATCTGCGATAATCATTGAACACCTTAACCCAGTAGCGTCCTATAGATCCAAGAACAAATGTACAAACATGATTCATGCTAATAAATGTGTGCTATCATACTTATTTCCAATTTTTGTTATAAATATTCGAAAGGAATAGTTTTCTGCACATGATGTAATTAGAACGTATGCTCAAAACGAAAGTCAACAAATTATCTCACACAATCAATATATATTTCCAACCATTAAAATAAAGGGCTATATTCATTTTTAGCTTAAATTTTGAAATTATAAGAAAGTAAGAATGTATTTTGTAAATAATTATTTTCTTATATAATATTACGGCAAACTAGATTGCAAGTTAAAAAACATAAATCTATCATCACTTACCTTCAATCCTTACGACTAAATCAACAAAAATACACTAATTCCTGGGAAATAATAATCCTGTCCCATATGCCTTTATAAAACAAACTAATTATAGAATTGCACATAATACATATGCAATTAAATGTTAAGTCGATAATTAAAACTTAGTGACGCTTTTCTTGCTGTCAAATCATGGAAGTTGCAACAGCAATTAATTTCTGAATAAGCAGAAACAAAAGAGCTCGTATCTAAAGAGTATTTTTAACAGAAACATTCGTATAAAAATGTTGTTGACAGTAAAATAATTATTATTTTTCAATCAATACTTTTCATCAGAGCACTTATGCTCTTCATCAAACAATAAACATGAGCGATTTTAAGCAATGTTGCCAAAAAATTGAACCAATTTTATAGTTGTTTCTTTTCGACCAACATTTTCTCTTTTTTCATTATTGTTGCTGTTATCAATGCAAACTTTTTTTTTTTAATTCTATGGAATTTCAAACTTTGAAAAGGATTTGAAGATATTAAACTAAAAAAAAATATTAAAAAGTATTGAAAATTTATGATTTAATTTTCATACTAATTACTATTTCACATAAGTAGCTAAAATATAATTTATAATTTATGCGCATTAACTTCAACGAAAATAAATCATTTACCGGCACAAATTTGTTATGTTTTTCATCTAACTTTTTTGACACTAATTTCAGCATTCACCACTTCTTTCGAACCATTCAACCACATCACTGAACAGGCTTTTCTGAGCGATAAATCCTTATCCTCCTTCAACGAGAATGAAATTTATAGCCTTCTAATTTCATCTATTCTCTGAACTAAAAAATTGTCAATAAGGCTAAAATTTATAAACTTATCAGAAGCTTCAAATCTACAATCAGACCTTTACTCATCGCTAGAACGAGAGGGTCGGAAACTTGATTCGACGATATGATAAATGTCGAAACTTCGCCTATATATTGTTGGAATATAGCCTTATGCATTACTTTTGATAATAAATCCATCTTGGTCTTTGCTTTTATCTTGTTTCTTCAGTTTTCTTGAATACGTATAGAGAAAGTGCAGTCATTAAGAAATTCCAAGTAGAGATTTTAATGAATTTCCCCACGTTCATCTGTCTGTGACAAAGCGAACTCAAAAACTATTTAATTTAGACGGTTAAAATTATATATGGGTTTTCAGATAAAATTGGCAGAATTTCTATCAAATTTTCAGTAAAATATGCTACGTCCATCTGTCCAACTGTTTAAATATAAGTTTACACGATAATTACAAAACGGGGAGAACTAGATAGATAATCCAGATTTAACGTACATAGTTATTAAAACTGACAAATTTTGAGCCAAATCCAACAACGGGTTGACTGTCTGTCGGTCTGTGCTTATGAGAATAAACAAATGTGATTTCTAAAGCGGTGTGACTTAAATGTGTCAAATTTGGTATGACAATTGGAGACAACAAGTGCAATTTTGTGTCAACTTTGAATATTATTGATTATATTGAATAATTTGATTTTTGAATATTATTAACGTATGCCAGAGCTAAACCGCCTAATGACGTGCTAAAAATGACACCTTGGAATGAGTAAAAATGATAAATTCACACCAAAAGCTAATATTCCATAACTACCATAAGCCAATGCTATATAAAGCATTCTCTGGCATGACAAGCTTATAATAGAGAATATGCGAGCAGGTTTTAGGGAGACCCGTTAGTTTTTACTGTCTATGAAAGATTAGAAAAAAAACAGCCCTCGGGTATTTAGGGGAAAAAATCTTAAAGGAATTTACAATTTTTCTCTAGTCCACCGAAATGTAAAAGTACCCTTCATTCTCACAGAACAATGTTGCAATCGCAACGAAGTTACTTAAACAGGATTGAAAACCTAATTTAGATGTACAACTAGTTATAAGAAGAACTTTTTAACTAACTTTTTTGTTAGCAGGCCAATTTATTGATTCATTATCTTGAAGAATGATTGGTATATACTTTATGTTCCTATCCGTAATCTAAATTTTCATATTAATTCCGCTAGAAGAAACCAAAGAAGAGTTTTAAAATCTAGAGGTCAGAAAATTTGATCTACCAAGTGATCTTGAATCTTCAAGATGTAATCTTTCCCGCATTCAAAATAATCTTCTTTGGATCAAATTTTTCTTTCTCCCTACTATCATAAAATGCCTATTAATATCGTAATAATATCTTCACGATATTTTACAACAATCAAAATGCTGAACAACAGCATGAAAGAATTCGATAGCAAATTATGCGAGTAGAACTGTTAGTATAATAACTCAAAACCGAACAGAACTAAAAACTTGCTCTTAGAGCTTATTTAGACAGACTTAGAACTTCCTACTATATATTGCATAAGCAATAACATAGAAATTTACTTGTCCTTCAGTATGCAAGTGAATGCGGCAATTCAAAGACGTGGAACTAGACAGATATTTAAAAAAATCATAACTGTAGTGTACCAATATGATATTACAATACCAAATGTGACATTTTACCCATTTTTACGCATCAAATGTTTGTATATTAAATCTAATTTTGAGTATGTGAGCACGTTATTTCAAAATTGGGGCAGGCTACATGTATCAAGTATTCGTATATGATATCTTTATCAAAACCCTAGGTAACATTTTGAGTTAAACTGGTGAAAGTTGGAATACTAAAAATGTTTACTCAATTCTCTTTACTATAAAACCCCAAAGAGTCATATTGTGGAGATATAAAAGAAATACAAATTCTGAACTCTTCCATTGGCCCTCCTCTGATTCTTAAATCCGAAACTCGCAGCAGCATCAGTTTTCTCAAGTTATTTACACAGACTATAATGGTATGAATGAAAAGAATTAGTGGATTGCTCTGACTATGGAATTAAAACTGTCTTTAGAAAGTTATAAATTTTACGATCAATATCAAAGCGCCATCATGATATCTGTAATTGCTTTATTTTATATGTTTTCCGTTTATGGTGAATGTATATTACACGAAGATAATTGAACGTAGTTGATAAAAGAGAACGAATCATCAAACAAAACATACTTGGAATAAAATTTCTGTAAACAATATATTTTCTCTTAAGTATTTTTTTTTTCAGAAAATTTTTTCACGAATATTCCAAAAATTATTATTATATTCATTGTTTATATGTTTAGAGGGCATTTCATATTCACCTACTAAAGCAAAAATATGTTAGAAAGGTGAGAAAGTAATATTGAAAAAAGATCATTAACTTAAGGGGGGAGGGAATATTAATCTGATTCCCAGAATAAAATTATATGGCACAGAAACATAAATGATGTTGAAGAGAAACCAATTAGTAACCACAAGTAGGCTCTTACTGTCCTGCTGTCTAAGATAACCTGCATGATAGTGATTCTGATTTCAGTTCGGAAATCTAGAATGGAGTTCTAAGAACTATTATTGCCATGGCATAAACGTCCTGTTATCTGAGAGGTGGAACTCAGTTTCGAAATAATGTTCCTCCCAAAAGAAGCAAGTACTTCCTTAGTTACCTTCTCAATTTTCATCACATACTCCCCCACTGGAAGAGAGGATTAAATCATCTCGTAATCATAGACTGACTACTCCAACCCGCCGAAATGCAGACGAAAAAATTTGAAAGACCGGATTACCGCGAGGGTAACACTGGCTAGAACTGGGGTCGAGTCCTAAAGGTTATCATTGGTCGTGGTGCAACTCTTCCCTAAGGAAATACATCTCATCATCGGTGAGAGGGGCCAGAACCCCACCTTTTCGCGTACTCACAGGCATGACAAGAACTAACTACCATACAGGAAATTTTTCATCTCTAATTACCAGGTGCCCCCCCCCCCCCGCAGTATGAAATCATCTTGTAAAGAAATATCTAATAACATGAAACATTCTAGTCTTTATTCAGGTTATCGGATGGCCACTTAACATTCGTGAAACGTGGCAAAACGTGTCCAACATGGAACACTGTATTTTATCATTAAACGGTCTCAACAAAGAAGTGATTATTTTCCAAATAACCATACATTTATGTTAAAATAAGAACGATAAGTAAAAATTAAGATACATAACATTACAGGTTTGGCAAGAATTTGTAATTAATACGGGAATTCGAATTATTTAAGTGATCTGGAGAAATCTAATTATAAATACATAACTAAAAACTATAGATTAGCATTTGGAAGAAAAACAGCTATATATATATATATAGTTTCAGCAGCATGATTTAAACTTATTATAAATGTATGCAATTTGTCAATAAAATAGGTGAACTCTTTCAAAAACGATGTTTTATTTCCTGAACCACTTATTTCAATGTATTTAATACAAGGTGATTCAGTTTTTAAACTACTTATTTCTCAAAGTATATTTTTAAGCTTTAAAAAATGTACTTTCTTAATTAACTTTTTCAGTCTAAATAGTTATATACGTCTCAGAGATCAAATTTCAATCCCTATTTGGTAAATAAATCTCACTTTTACACTGGTTGTCGCAAAAAAAAGGGGGGGGGGGTTGAAAAAAGAATATTTTATTATTATTTTTAAGGGCGGGATTTAAAATTTTAACTATACAATAATCGGATTAAATAGCTAAAAACCTAGATCGCCAAGCTTTGATAAAAGTCATTTCAGAAATTAAGCCGCTATTCTTGAAAGAGTTAACGATTATTAATACTTCTTTGTAAATGATATTTTCAACATATTTATAGTAAGACATAAAAATATAATATTACTGTAGAAGATCTACTGAAATTCCTAGAAAAATATGCTCTTTTAAAACATGATATTATAAGCACACACACACACAAAAACATAAATAAAACAGCAGTAACAAATTAGAATGAGAGATAAAGTAAATAAATAAGCGATACAATCGGATTTTATTTTCTTGTATGACTAATATAAAAATATAAAGTTTTGTGATTATCAAAAATTTTTATTATGAGATTCTGACATTTCTACGATTCAGATCAATCCGAATATGCATTTTTTGAATTCTGAAGCTTTTGAATTATAATGTAATTGAGATTAAAACATTCTGCTTTCAAAACCTTCTGCTTTTGTTATTTTTGGGACTGTAATTACAGTCTCTCGTTTTCAATGTTTTTTTTTCTCAGAATGTAATTACAATTTTTCACCTGCAATGTATAACTAATCAAAGACCCGTATATAGCTCTAATATAAATGAATCCTCAAGTGATACAAATAGTCCTTGCCTCATTTTGTAAACCGTGAAGGGAAAAAAAAACCCACACACACAATGTAAAAATAAACTTGATATATCATTCGAAAAGGCTCTTTTCTTTCTTCATTGAAAATTCAGCCAGTTTAGTAATCTATTAATAACTTTAAACAATTATCAACCACAAATACGCTCTTACTGCCTTGCTGTCTAAGATAATCTGCATGATAGTGGTTGCGATTTCGAAACGGAATTTTGAGGTCTATCTGTTTAGAATTGTTATAAATTTAATAAGAAGGGTGAAACATTAATATTTTTTAACTATCAAGCGTAGACAGAAAGTTACAAGCTATAGAAACAGTGTAGTGGCGATGTGGATATAAAAATAAACTATTATTCGAATATTTTTATTGGTTCTTTGGGTTGAAAAAGAACTTATTTGGGTTACTTTACCAGTTAATCGAGCTGTTTTCATAAAAAAACATAGCTCGTGCTTTTAATTCACTTCCTATGTTTAAAAAAATGGAAAATTAGTTGTTTATTTTAGCTGTTAAATTTCGTTGAAAACTATTTCAGTTTTTGGAAATAGCTCAACTGGATAGACTTTATTATATCTAAAAAGATTGTTTATTTAATACATCATTTAATTGTTGTGCAATATTTAATAATAAATAATCTCAACTAATAATTAATATGAATGTGTGTGTATGTGTATGTTGGAGCTTTATCACCCACGTGGTTTGACCAACAATCATCAAGTTCTGCGCATGTATGCCCTGGTTATTTGACATTTTAATTAAATAAAAGTTAAAATGAATTACAAAAAATTTCTGTGAAAATTTAAGTAAATATTATTGGAAAGAAATGAATTTTACATTTAAAACTTAATGGATAGTATTTTTAACTATACCAATTTAATAACCTTACTCGATTTTACTAAAAATTGGAATTTTTTAAAATATATTTTTATGTCTAATTTCCAATAGCAGGTTGCATCACTGTCTTAAAATTCAAGTCGTTTTCATTGTTTCTCAGTATTGTTTCATCATGCGATTTTCTTCCATTGTTGAAAGCTAAAGGGGAAAAAAAATGGATTTAATTTTTGTGAAGTGTACAAGAAGAAAAAAAAAAATGAACTTACAATACCATGAAATTTAGAACAATGAAACGCACATTTTTATTTTCAATAATGTTATAATTTGGTCTCGATAAAAAAAATGATATAAGTATACATAAGGAAAATAAAACAGCAACCTTTAAATTTACCAAAGATTGGAATCATAGATATGAAAATGTATCTTTACAATTTAAATGGATTGAAACCACTATTCTTCATTCGTATCGCCAAAGATTAATTAATAATAAGTTTACTGAGTTTTAAGAAAGAAATAAAACCATAAATTTTATAGCAATTTTGAAAAATTTTCATAAACTGTGGTTTAATTACAGTTTTTTTAGCTTTTTTTTAAATAAATAATCTCATAAAATATCAGCTTTTATTTCAAAGTAATTTAAAATCCTTTTATTTGTTATTAAAAAAGTTTTCCATTAAAGTTTTGTCCTCAGTTTTTAATTTTTGCTTTTAATTAAGATTTAATCCTACAAAAAATGGTAACTGATTTTGAAACTATTTCTTTTAATAATAAAGTACCTCAGTTGCACTAAACTTCACTTAGTTGATATTTGCAGTGCAATTTTAAAATTAAAAGAATTTAAATTCAATTAAAATTTCAGATTTATACTGTCAAATGTTAAATTTAATTTGATAAAAAAAAAAAAGAATATGCATTTTTACTTATTTTAAAAGTATACAGCTGAAACTGATTTTTCTATTCGATTCCATAAATTTCCCGTTTTAAAATAAAGAATCAAATATTTACCCTTTGGCTTTAGTAGAAACATTTTCTAAAAGTTGGATTTTGAGTAATATCTTTTTATCTAAATTTAAATTTCTGGAATTGAGCCAAATCATTTCTGTTCCTAAAATTCCTTACAAAAAATGTTTTGGAATTATAAACTTTTAAAGTGTGAAGCTTGGATTTTTATTTTCAAATCATAAATGCTAAAGCTTTGTTTAATCATTATCTTTTGTTCAACAATTGATATTGTTAAATTTAAAAAAAAAATTAAGCCAGATTATAAAACAAAAAGCTTATACGCGAATTTTATTTTAAGTAAAGCTTACAACTGATATTGTAAGCTAATAAATATGGCAATATTTATGAAAATCTTTATAAATTCAAATTGCATCAACATATTTATTAAAAATTTCTGCATTTTATGTATCAATTACTCAAATAGATAAATTGTGGTGGTGGTGGTTCCAATGCCACTTGGTCATACCAAGCACGAATTAGCGGAGCTCTTTCGAATTAAGGCAGAGGTGTGCGCCTTTCGTTGTTAACGAGCACCGTTAAGATGAAAGTACAACTTTGCTCGAACACACACGACACAGCCCTTTTTAGGGGGCTGTCGAACTCATTCATACACTCATTCATCCCTCCGCAAGTCAGAATTTAGATCCACTTCAGAGACCGACTCATCCCTGATTCAGTACCCCCAGATAAATGGTACTAAATAGAATAAATAAATTTTATAGCAGTAATAAAATGTCGTTTTTATTAACTAAAATATATCAAAGCATTCAAAATTATGCTTTAAAACATGACTAAGAAGTCGAAATGGACATGAATAAATATTTAAGGATTTTTCAGGTTTCTCAAGGACACAAACATTCCTCAATTAACCTAATCCCAGAGTGTGGCAATTTTTGTTAGTAGGAAATAGTGATTAAAACCGAAGAATTTGGAAATAAAAAGACAGCCTTTACAGTTACGAAATAGACTATTACAATATTTACATTTTATTTGAAAGGAATACATAGTAGGATTTATTCAATAAGTGTTCAAAAAAGTGAAAAACCATGCTCGCTGAAAGTATTTAGGGCAGATAAAATTATGCAATATCATAATTATGTGATTATAAGTCTGCGCAGGACATCTAATTGTGCGATGCAAAAAGCGGAAGGAATTCCGAATTAATTCGCGTGACGTCGAATTAAGATGATGGCGTAATAACATGCGTCATCTTATGTATATTTGCTTACTAGCTTGCTCGGTGATTTGTTTCAGGAACTTTTTCACGTTGATGAATTCGTATTAGATCGTTGTGGGTTCAATGGGACTCTAATTTTAAAAAATCAATTTGTTAATGTTTATCACACTTGTGAAGTCATTATTTTTAAATTAGTAGAATAAAAGAAAACTATATAATGTTTTTTTTTTTCACTGTCTAAATTTTTGTCCATTAAATTCTTAGATCGAAGAAAGTCTGATTAATTAAGGGATATTCGAAACTTCAGCAAAGAACTCCTATTTTTAATAATTCCGTATAGTAAATAGTCTTGAAAACCACAAGACATCAGTAAATAAACTGATAAAAGTTCTATTATATCAATTGAATTTACGAAATGGAGCGGAACAGAAACCTGCCTTTTCTCTTCCCTCTTTCAAAAATAACTGCGCCCTGTTTGCACCTTTTCGAAAAAGGTTATTCGGTCGAAAACTAAGCTGTGATGATCCTTTTTGAAGGTCACGCAGATTCATTTAGTTTTAATTTTTGTTCCTACTCCTTCTCGATTTATGATTAATGCGATTTACCTCCATCTGTATTATAATAAAAATAAATAAATTTAAAAAAATGAAAACTATGATCTGAAATTTCAAGTTAACAATGTGAGAACATTTTTAAGACAATTCGTAAGAATTCCAGGAATGAATAAGTTAGAAATCTAATTGTAACTTTAGTTGTTGATACTTCGCCAAAAGGGACAACCTTCTGCATTATTTTCTAATAACTTTATAGCGAAAAATCTATGCCTCAAAAGCTTTAAATCGCCAATGTTGCCTACACATTTTGAGACTTCAAAAATTTCAAATGATAACAAATGAATGTAACATTTCAAACTAAAAACAATTTCAAGGTGTATTTGTACTATAACTTGTAGAACATCTAATATGAATTTACTACATTATGTACAATAATTATTGTTCTTTTCAGTGTTCTGAGATGACCACTTTTCGACGATTCCATCTCACTAAGTAGCGAGACGGGAAAGAACGTGCGCATCTCTGGAATTTATTTTATTGTTGAACGAGCCGCCTTTGGCGATCAGTTTGGTGCCTTTGGCTCGTTAAAATTTTCAATTAAATATTTTCTGTAACTTTTATTTTAATAGCTCTTTATCAAATATTTTTAAGCTTCATAATTTGAAAGTTATATTATTCACTCATACTATTGCAAGGGCTTTAAGTGTTGTGTACTATCTCTATTTTTCTGTCAGCTTCCATAAAATATTATTAATAAATTAAAGTGGAAATGGTTGAACTGCAATTAATGTAAAAACATTTTTCACTAAAACTATTCATCCTTTTTTAAATATAAATTTTGAAAACAGAGTCGTTCAGCATTTGAGTCTTATGTGTTCAACAGAATAATTTTCATAATTCATATTATATCTCAAGAATTATTTTTTTAAAAATTTCTCAGATTCGTCATAAAATTTAATTTTACATTCAAAAGGATTTAAATGACGTGAATTAAAGTATTTTATTTGGTATCGGTTTGTAAATAAGCTTTAAAAATTATAAAGTCTAAATTTTATATTGTCCTTTAGTTCTAAGGGATCGTATTTTGTGAGGTACTCTTAACATTTCAACTTTTAAATAAGTAAAGGGATTTTTCTGTTATCAAACTTGACCCATTTATCGAATTGACATCGACAAGACATTGAATTGGTCATTAAGCTCAATAAACAAACCCGGATGAGTAGAACGAATAAATTTCATTAATAATACACGTTCTAAATAAGGAATTTATAAGAAAAAATATTGTGATGTGAAGAGGCTTGGACAGAATAATAAATTTTTCATTGAATATTTTCTACTTTTTTGAAGCTTGGATGAATTTATTTCGTTTAAATTTTTTATAAGAACAGTCAAGAAAGACATTATGACATTTTTTCTCTATTTTTTAGTCTGTAATATAAACTTTATGTTCGGAAACAAATCTTTTAACAGAGTCTTTGATGCGCTGTTCGTGAAGAAAACATTCTTCAAATATTCGAAAACTTTCATCGAAAGGAATTTTTAAAAAATCTCAGCAATCGATGCCAAAATCAATGAAAATAATTAAATTCAGTAGAGAATAATAACTAAAATCTTAACAATTACAAGAAATTAATGGAGCTTAAATTATTTTTTTTTAAACATTCGAAAATATTACTTTGGAATTAAACGAAAATAATGTTTTAATAAACATGATTGAACAAAATAAAGAAAATATTTTTCAAATATTTGAAAACGTTTTCTATCGAACTGACTTAAAAAAAAAAAAAAAACTCAGCAATCAATGCCAAACTCTTCAGAAATGCTAAAAATAAGCACAGAATAGTGACTAAAATTTGTAAATTTATATGACATCAATTAAATTATTTTAAAAATTATTAAAAATATTACTTTGAAATTAAACGAAAATGATGATTTAATATACTGAATCTGAAAAATAAAACTAGATTGTGGCACTAACCAATAATAAACGATATTGCTTCGAATATTTAGGAAATTTTAATCTGCTCTAGGGTTTAAAAAAAATTGTAGCAATTAAGAAGTTGTTTGATTGATTATTTAGTTTCTTCTGGGGTTGTATAGTTAAAAATTATTTTACTTTAAGGACTTATGAAAATCTAAATAATTTATGTGCACTGCACTTAATAAACAAGATATCATCATAGACTGACTACTCCGCCCTGCCTGAAGACACTGGGAAAAATAAATTGAATGATCGAACCATTGCAACAGCATAACTGGACGGAACTGTAATTGAGTCCTAAAGGTGGGTTCAGACGAGGCTTATTATTGTCCTCAATAGAAGATCCCGCCTACTTTCGGAAAATCACGTGACCACAACGGGACATTGGCAAATGATTGTCCCGTCGGGACAAACATTGTCCGCGTTGTCTCAAGTGTTCACACGAGGACAATGCAGGGACAACAGCAGAGAGACAATGTTTGCGAACAATAATAAGCCTCGTCTGAACCCACCTTAAGGGCTATCACCGGCCACTGTACAACCTCTCTCAAAGGAAGTACGTCCCTTCAGCGGTGGGAGTAGCCAGATCCCTACCTTTTCATATACTCATAGGGGTGGTGAAAACCAGTCACCAGGTTGGAAGCTGCACATCCACAATTACAAGACGCCCCTTGTGGGATTAATAATCATGATACTGTTACAAATCTGTAATGCTACTTCCCAATAAAGTTAGTTCTATCACCAGAAAGACCATTTATCTACATTTGATACTGTCCGGGTACCCAGCTAGTGGTCCTAGAACTTGGTGACAAAACATATAAAGTTCGAAACTCCTAGAAATTTAACGATCCGTTTAATAGAAATTGAGATACACCTGATTGATCCAAAAGGTTCTCAGCTTGTCTCCCATGAGCTATAAAAGGCCGGCAGTCTTAAGCTGCAAAGATTGCTAGTTGTATTCGTAGACAAACAACGAGTCTTCGAGAGGATTGCAAAGCAATGGCGGAATGCCAGTGTTGTGTGGAGCTCAATGTATTGTTGAAATGAGCTGTGGGCCTAGTCCGGTTGTATAATGTGGAAGCAGCATCAAGTTGCGGGTGGAGAGGCCAGTCTTGTGGAAGTGAGTCGGAAGGTAGATGTAGCTAGAGTGAGGAGACAGTTGAGAAGTTCAGCCGTTTGGAGAGACCAAAGTGCGAAATTCCGAGAATGACCTCTCCTACTGAATACTGCATGAGTGCTTTGTGTGCTGTGGTCGATTTCTACTGTTATTGTAGTGTACTGCCGTATATTCGTCTCTACTGCAAATATTTGTCGTCTGTTGTTCTTGTTTTCGTGTTCAATAAACGTCGTCGTTGTTTTATATCGAGGCCTGCTGATTTGTTTTCACACTATTCATCCACTATAAGAGAGCCTGGTGATTCTATGGACTTAGAAATGGAAGTAAATCTGTATCATTACGAAAAGTTTAATCTGAAATAAAAGTCAACTTATGTTTAAGATTAGAGAGAGAGAGAATTAAATATTAATAATATATACAGTCATTTATTATCTTTCATTGCCTAAAAGCAAAAGAAGATTCTTGATTCAAGATCATAATCTTTTTAGACAGGAGAAAAACAAACGATTTAAAGGTTCAGTGAAGCGAAGAAATAGGTCTGATTTAAATTTCAACAAAGGTAATTATGGTTGCAAATCGTATCCAAAATATAATGAAAAAGTTATTAAAATTAGGGAAAATTGAACAATTAAATATATTATTGAAACGATGAGAGTTTAATTTTTAATTCGGTGCAAACTGTTTGGAATATTAAAGTAATGTAGTTAATAACTATCATTGTGCGAGATAATATTTTTCGAGATAATCGAAAAATATTATTTAAAAATTTTGTGAAAACTATCGAAATTTCACTTATTTCTTAATTAAAACTAATTCAAGTGCCAGAAAATTACTTTGAGGCTTTAATAAAATGTTTATTCTTGCCCCAAGAAATATTTGATATTATATTAATTTATATTAATAGTTTAAACCCCTAAAAATGATTTAAATAAAAAATTTGGATGGTTATTAATTTGAAAATATTGTTATGTTACAGAAATATGAAATAATTTTAATAAGAGGACTTAACTCCAATGTTCTTTGAAGCGAAAGCGAGGGGACCTCTGAAATAATAACATATAATTTACATTTACATTTCCCAGACGTTACGTTTTAAATTACAATTTCAAATGTTTTTACATATTTTAACTATATTTTTCTAGTAATTGTCTTTTAATAGCTATTATTTTTAATAAATAGTTTAATTAATTTGCTTGATTAATTAAGATGTATTGACTAGCTGCTTGATCATATTAATATATTTTACATAAAATTATCAACTTCCTCCGTAATTTAATATTGTTTTGAGTAGGAGGAAAAAAGGAAAACTGTAATTCATATAGTATTGGGCTCTATTTTGATTTTTGCTCTGTGCACTATTTTATGTAGGTAAGCCTCTGGAGACAAAGAGCTCTCCCTGCATAGGATTTGTTCAAAATTTAATATGGATCAACAGTTAAGTTAATAATATTGCATACAAATTTTATCTGGCTAGCTCTATGTGTTTTATAATTATGCACTAATTTCGGTCAGACAAACACATTCCCTATGCATGATTTTTTTTTCAAAATTTATTAAAATCTACAAATTTATTGTAAAAGACCACATAATAAATTTCTTCTGGCTATCTCAAAGAGTTTTTCAGTTACTTTGTTCACAGGTAGATAAGCATAATTTCCCCAATGTATGGCTTGGATTCAAGGAAATTTGAAACGTGAAGATTGGCCATCATCTTAAAATTGAACCGTTTGACAATTACAACATTCCCTCTTTGAATACTCTGTATATGAGAAAATAAAAAAAGACATCTGATTTGTGATTAATTTGACCGTCGGCATGCCGGTAAGAACTGAACTTGATCATAAATTGAAGTGACTTGGTACTAAAAGTCTTACTTTCTTTCGTTTATTTCAAGTCTTAGTAAATTTTGATTAGGGTTTTTTATAATTATAATACTGCGCTTACAATATGGCGTTAATGGAATTATTTGGTCATTTAACATGTTTAGACATCTAAGAATTAAGTAAAAAAGTTTCGAATCAACGAATCTCTTAACTTCTAATATAGTTAAGAATTTGTAATATTGTTTTCCTGCACAGCAGTCTTATTGACAAGGAAGAGGAATGAACAGATAGCTATAGCAGGTGGCGGGTTGATGATGCTCGGTGTTGGAGATCATTTGGCGATAAAGTTAAGGATCCCGAATATTCGAGAATCTTTGCGATATACCCATCAGAATTAGAATTCTGTGGTTAGTTTTAGAAAGTTAGATACTCTCTCTCGATAATTATTAAAGCGAGGACGTACAGACGAATCAGCGTGTAATAGTAATTGAGAGAAAGTTCTTTGAAGTTTAGTTCCAGGGAGTTATTTTTGCGATCATTACACTGTTACGCTTGTTAATTAACGATTTGCTACTTGTATGTAGTTATGTGGGTATTGATTGTATACAGCACAAGCATACAAAAAAAAACCACCTTTAATACCGTCCCTCTTGTGTATAAATCAACCATTCAGTTTTATAATTTTAAATAATTTCGGGTGAGAAAATGCTTGCTTCATTTTTTCAGTTTCAATTTAATGAAAAAAAAATTAGGGAATCAGATTTAATTTGAAAACAAAACCACAGCAAATTTTATATTTTCGAAAATTTTATGTCTGGTAGTATTAAATAAAATCGTGGAATAGTAATTAGCTGCTTTTTATGGTCCTTAAAACATGTATACTTTTATTTTAAGGCGACTAATAATTCCACTGCTTCGTCAAGAAAATAGAGATTCCCCCACCTCCTCTTCCAAGCGAAATTTCCCAGTAAATAACTTCTTCACTGAAAATAAGCCATTATTATATAAAAGGATTACAATTCTCTAAAATAATATTGGCCTATGCTATACTGGGGGTAAAGTTTCAGGATCAGAGGATTTCAAGTTCTGTAAAAACGTTTTCGCCATATGTCTCGTTTAGCAGCATCAAGAGAACAGAATTTCATGAAATATTCACAGAATGTGTCTGTCCAACGCACAATAAATCTGATATTATTTTCCTACTTTCGAGGCTTAGAATATCAGATGTCATCTGACAGTGACCGAAAATTACAAGATTTCACCTGAAATGTCGTTCATTTTGTTTTAAAATTGGATTTTAATATAACTAAGCTAAACAAGAAATAAAACCAGGAATAATAAAATCAGGTTAATAGAGTATCAATTATCAAATAATGCTTTAAAGTTCCTTTTATTCCTTTTAATAATACTATGGTTTTTCTATAATTCATGTCTTAGCCATTTTATCCATTTCAGAAGTGTGGTGTTTTCAACAGGAAGAGCATGAAATTGAAAACAAGCCATTGTATTTTGATATCAGTGACCTTTATAAAACGCGAACAATAGGCGTCTACTCAGATTTTGTAACACATGCTGCAATAATGCAATTTCTCGCATTACTTTGCAAAAAAAAAAAATGCCTTTTTTTTCTAAATATCTATTAATTCAATATTTTCCTCAATGCACTAATTCACTGGTTTTATTTCTACCTGATTACTGAAAGATTATTATTATTGCCTCAAGCCTAAAATGTTAAATGATAAAACGTGGGGTTGTAGCGCTCTTATTGTAGAGTTTAGGATGTAATGTTGGGATCGAGGATTCAACTCCAAATTTAATCGAAGATACATTTTCAGTCTTAGTTGAAGCAAAATCTATCATCTTGTCCTCATCCATTGTGCATGGTAATTAGAAATAGAAGAATTTTGAGGATAAAAGTATGCCCTATTGTGATTTTCACCATTGATAGTGGCGAGGTAAATATAAATAGCATCAAATCCGAAAAATAAATCTTTTTAATTATACCTGTCAGTCTCTGAGTATGATAACTAAAAAGCGCTTTGAGCTAAACTGATTGAATTTGATATGTGGTCATTACACCAAATTTGTAGAATTCTGTTTCATTTTGAGTATAAAGCCTTTTTAAAAAGCATTTCTGTCTATTTGTCCAAGTACAAATACGAACTCAAAACTTTTAATGGAAAAATCTTGCTGCACAGGCTCGTTTGATACACATCCATATCAAATTTTAAACCAAATTTGTCAAAAGTTCGGCCATCTATTAGACTGTATTTTTCGCATACATGTAAAAGTGATTGCTCGTTAAAAAAAAAGCAACGTCTTCAACAAATGGAATTTGATTCACGGTTTTCGCATCAAAATTTGAACCAAGTCCTTTAAAGCTCTGGCTATCGGTTGGCCTGCATTTTCGCATTATGTAACTTAAAAATGCAATGATTTAGAAAAATGAAATTTTGTTTGTGGATGTATGGTTAAAATTTGAATCATATGTCAGATTTTGATCTCCATAGGTCTAAGAAAAAAAAGGGCCCAAAATAAATAATCATTTTTCTTTCTTATTCTATGAAGGCACTCCCTTTGGAGGGGGCGTCTCAAAATGAGGATAAGAAGCTCAAGGTATGGCGGTTGGTTCTAGTTTCCCATATGAATACAGATGTAGGGATTAGAACACTTTTGTACATAATAATACAAGAAATCAATTTTAAGTCAATTTTTAAAATTTTAATAATTAATGAAGCTAAACTAAAAATGCACTAATGAATACCTGCTAAACATAGTTTTTATGGCATATTAATGGTTATCATATCATGTATTCTTCAATATTATCAGTTTACAGTCAATTTTACAAATCATTCCATCGATGACAGGATGTACTTCTGTAGGAAAGATTGTGGCACCCTTAGGACTCTAACATAGCTCTCTCCAGAGTTGCTGTCGCAGTGGACTAGTCATTCAGTTTTATTCGTGTGTCTACGAATGGGCCAGAGTGGTCAGTTACTGGTTATACTATAAAGCATAAAAGGTTTATATGCAGGATTCTGAAGATAAAAATCTGAGCATTCGAGGTGTTCACGATCTTGTCCAAAATTCACAATTTTTTGATGAAAAGGGTGGGAGGATTAAAAGTACCTTTATTAGGGGAGTAAACAAAAAAATTATAGGAAATTACACTTACTGGTTTATAAAAGCAATAGTTTCATGTCAAACAAGAGGAAAAACATTGAAATAATTTTATGAATAAGGCTAATTATTACTCCTACAATTCAAATAAAAGACAATATCAATACGATCTTTGAGCTTCTTTCCCAAGGACCTAAGTTACATAAAATTAATGAAGGCAGATACAATCTAGTATCTGGAATTTCATCACGGTTACAGCCATTTTTGTCTTTAATATAAGCATAAGAAGAAATATGTGCGTATTAAAAATAAATATTTTTCCAGTTTTCTTTGTTTGTAAAAAAAAAGTTTGTAAAAATTTAATATTGAGTTCTTGCCATTCACCCTTTACTGCTACCCAAAACATATATAACTTGATTAATTTTCACTTTTTCAAGGAGAAATAAAATTCTTAAAAAAATTGACAATTTAAAACAAACCAACCCCTCTACTCCCGATTATTAGAAAATTATAGCATATAGTTCTACGTAGGGTGTGAAAAGAAGAATTATAACGAATACTGAAAATATGCAAGAATTTGACATTATCTTTTAACAAGAATCCCCAACCCTTCAAAAAAAGTTTTGTCTCATTTTTTATTATTATTTTTACTTTAGATCAAAATATTTTTTATTTGCCGTCTTCATCAGCAATATATTTGCATACCAGTGATTTGTTTCCCACCTACTTCAAGGGAAATGAATGCAGCAGGTTGCAAAACTGTGAACTAGAATTTGGCATGCGGTCTCTACAACAAAATCGTGCATTTATACTGAGTCTTAAATCCAGTCATTCAAAGGGGGAAAAAAAATCCAAAATACGAATTCAGTTCTTTTCAGTTTAACATCATAAGTTAAGCATGCATTGCTTATTGTACATGAAAGAGCCACTACTTATACAATTCAGGCATGTGAAGGTCAAAGGGAATACCTAACTGGTCATTACCTTCTAGTAAGCATTCGAAAAAAGAAATTATAATCATATCGACCTTTAAATTTCGAAAAGCTCCAGCTTTCAAACATTATTGCATCCTAAATTTTTTTAAAAAAATTACAATGGTTTATCTATCCGCAATCACAATAAATTAAACACAAAATGAATCAAACTATAAAATTCAGCATAAACCTTTACTTTAACATTTAGGATTGTACCAAATTTTGAACCAATTGCATTAACGATTATATTATATTTTGGTCTATTTTAGAATACGATCTTTACATCAAAACTGCGTATATTTGTATTCCCAAGTGTCAAAGAAAAGAGGTTGAAAATAAATAAAATAGATAATTGATAAAAACCAGTTATTTATTTATTTATTTATTTTTTTTTTGTACTTTGAAACGTCAAACGTGCCATGTTATGAAAACATTTGAGTAAGTCAATGACAAATCAGTTTTTATTTTTCGAAATAAAAATAAAAATCGACTTTTAAATCCACGAATTGTTAAATGAAGATCCATTTCTGCTCTACAATCTGAGGCTTCAGAATGAATTTTCGATCAATACGAAGAAAAAGATGTTCACCTGGAAAGCTACCGATCCGCGCCAGAGTGGACGGAAATGACTGAACATTCGAGAGTTATTGACCTCGATTCACGAGGCGGGAGGACACCTGACAGAAATGCGTTCAGCTTCCAAAAGAGCAGAAATCGTCTGCTCTCACGGATCGCTTCCGTTCCGCAGGTTAGGCACAAAGAGTTCTCCCCGAATAGGGCCCCTTCCTTGCTTTTGACCTTGGAGGACTATTTAACAGATGGACTGAATGCAAAAAGGGGTTTTTATTGCTTGCAGCTGGTGGCGAAGGAGGTTGTTTTCAAAACTTTTTGGAAATGAGAATATTCTTTTTTTTTACTTAGTACTTAACAGGTTTTTAATCAAAACAAACCAAATTACATTTGAAAAACATTTTTTTTTTGTCTTTTTATTTTTTTTTCGACATTTTTGTATAACATCCGTGCGATTTCTGAATTTTATTTCTTTAATTAGTCTTTGTTACTAGAAATTATTCAGATTCACCAGCATGCTATGCTTCAACATTCAAGGCTGTCGGATGGATTCGCCAATATTTAATTATTTTCCTGTTTCAGATTTCATAGAACGGATAAAATTAAATTACTTTGACTTATAAAAATGAAATAAAAAAAAATAATAATAAAGAAGAGCAAAAAAATAGTTAAAAAAATTCAAAAATGAAATTTACGATTGCAAATGTCATGTTATCATGTGACAACATTATTATTTTTAAGTCATTATTTATCTTGCTTAATTTAAGCCATTAAACAGTGTAAACCGGTTTGAAAGAAACAATCACTAGACTTCGCTCTCTCTCTCTCTTTATATCTATATCTATCTATCTATATATAGAGTTATAGTGATAATATACATAAATAAGGAAATTTTTGCAAAACTTTCATTTTTATTTTTACTAACTGGCAAACAAAGTTTTGGAGATCGACCGACTTTCAGATGGAAAAAAACCCATCGTTTTTCTAAATATCGAAGTATGCCTAATCTGATAGTCTCGTGATTGTTTTAACTGGTTTTAACTGATTAATGACAAATTAAGTCAATTCGTCATTTTAAAATCAAATTGAAACATTAGTCGGCTATAAATCGCCAACCTTCTGAATTATTTTCTAATAATCCTAACAGTGAAAAATGGATGTCACAACAGCGATAAATTATTAATTTGTTGCCTATGCATTTTGAGGCTTCACAAATCTGTTCCCTATGCATTTTAAAGTTTCAAAAACCACAAACCAAAATAACATCATGTTTCACATGATAATAAAGAAATACAAAATAAACGCACAAAACATTATCAACATTTCATAGAATAACATTTGCATCAAATGAAAGAAGGCAACAATCAATTATCTGTTTAAATTCGGAAGATATTTAACCTTAAAAACATTAAAAATCATATCCGAAACATTAAGAACATTAGAATTAACTATTATAAAGTTAATAAAATTTATATTGCTTTCAGAATAGTTGTTACGAGTTAAATAAATTTTCAAAACAAACTATCCAACAATCATAATAATAAAGGATTATATTATGTATGTAAGCCTGAATATGTAGACAATTGGACCAAAAGGTATGAAATCTGGTTCAGAAATACGTGGATGTGAAACGTGTACAAATTTTTGTAAAAGTTTATTTTTTTTAAAAAAATTAAATTCTTTATTATTTAATAATTGATCAAAATTTTGGCATTGTCCTTCATATTGCCTGGTAGATAAAACTCGAGATGACACAGGAAGTAGAGTTAAATCCATTTATTAGCTCAATTCTGAACTCTGTGACTGAGTGATCCTCAGCTTTTATACAAGTAGGGAAATTTCCAGAATACCCTTCTGGAGACAGCAAGAAAAGTCCAGAGCACTTATCTGGTAAATTAAAGAAAGGTCCAGAATCTTCTGGAACACGAAATAAAGGAAAAAGAAATTGCAAGTTCACTGGGATTTGAACACATGATCTCCTGTCTATATATCCAGCGTCATAACCATTCAGCTACAGAGAATCCGGAATGTTTCGTTTCAGTGCAGCAATATTATCTTAGAAAAGGGATTTTTACACCCCTTACTAAGATACAGTCGAATCCGGTTAATTGGGCCACCGGATAATCGGACCGAATCTTAAAGAACCAAAACAAATCCTATGTACATAAGCATAATATTATTCGCTTATTTGAACCAAAATTCCGTTTAAACGGACCAAAGAACGTGGCAGGGAAGATGAAAAAGAAGCCACAAGTCGCCTGTGTACAGCAGGAAGTCCGAAAGGGAAAAGAACCAGTGGGAGGTGAGCAAGCTCTTTGTTTCTTAGAACGGGCAGCTCGGTAGTAAGTTCTTCAAACGTTGACTTGAATTTGATAAGAACTTTTTTTTATTGTGCTTCGCATGCTGAGTATCGTGTAGATCGTTTCGAAGAATTTGTTTGTAAATTTATTTTTCAATGAATAAAGCTCATAGGCAACAGTAGTTCTTGTTTGTATGTTCGCCATACGCGTGTGCCGCACAATAAAGGTCATAATGACATTTTAATATGTTACGTATAGCTCGTCTCGTCTTGTAACATAGCGTATGTTCTTGTAATCGGACCAGCCGGTCATTAGGACCAAAATGATCGCGTCCCGATGTGGTCCGATTAACCGGAATCGACTGTATTTGCTATTCTATAACAGTAATGTTACGAATGTATTGATATCTATATTTCTATTGGCGTGTTCCCAACTATACTTTTGGATCGTGATTTGTCCATTATTGCACGAATAGTTTTTCATGTGTGATAGCACGCACTTAAAAGTAATTCTAAATTAATAATTAAGATAATATGTTGCGTATTTAATTGGAATTTCAGAAAAATATTATAGCATAAAAATTACTTTTACACCATCTGGGAATTTAGAAAATTATTATTTTCGATAATGCCAATTTAGTCGCGAATTGTTTATTACTAATTTTCGATTTAAAAATTATTTTTATTAAAATTTAAAACCAATATAATGAGACTCAAATTTTTTTCCTTGTTTGTACATACACTGATGGAAAAAAATCCCAACACTAGGAAGGAGCTGTGCTAGATAAACGAAATTTGGTAGGCGTGTTTATACATCTGAAAGATGACGTGGATTCAAATTTCGAGCTACGCGCGTAAGTGTGGCGCTAGTAACGACACTATGAACATGCAAATGAGGTATGCTTTACTTTGAGGTTCGTGATCGTTATTTACAGTTGAGATTTGACGTAGTGGGTTAATGTTAGTCAAGGATGTCTCTGAGAAGACGAAGAAGCCATTATCAACAGCTCACTGAGTTTGAACGAGGTCGTGCTGTAGGGCTACGAGAAGGTGGGTTTTCTTTCCGCGATATTGCTGAAAGACTTGGCAGGAATGTATCCACTGTGCATGAGTATTGGCGGCAGTGGTCAAGGGAAGGTACTGCCTCAAGAAGACCAGGTTCCGGGCGGCCACGTGTTACTACTGAGAGGGAAGACCGTCGTATTCGGCGTATGGCTGTGGCTAATCGTACTGGGTCTGCAGCTGAAATTCGAGCTGCAGTTGGCACCACAGTGACACAATGAACTGTTACAAATCGGTTACTTCAAGGACAGCTCCGAGCCAAACGCCCTGTACAGTGCATTCCACTGACTCCAAATCACTGCTGTTTGCGACGTGAGTGGTGTCAAGCTAGAGCTCATTGGAGGACGGAGTGGAGATCTGTTGTGTTTCCTGATGAAAGCCGGTTCTGCCTTGTTCGCAGTGACAGCCGTTTGTTGGTTAGAAGGAGGCCAGGTGAACGCCTGCTAGTGACCTGTCTGCGGCCTAGACACACAGGGCCTACTCCTGGAGTTATGGTTTGGGGAGCAATTTCGTATGACAGCAGGAGCACTCTCGTGGTTATCTCACGCACCCTGACTGCAAATTTGTACGTCAGTCTAGTGATACAACCTGTTGTGCTGCCATTCATGAATAGCATTCAAGGGGGTGTTTTCCAACAGGATAACGCTCGCCCTCATACCGCTATTGTAACTCAACATGCTCTACAGAGTGTCGACATGTTGCCTTGGCCTGCTATATCACCAGATCTTTCTCCAATCGAGCACATATGGGATATCATTGGACGACAACTCCAGCGTCATCCACAACTAGCATTAACCGTCCCTGCATTGACCGCCCAAGTGCAACAGGCATGGAACTCCATCCCACAAACTGATATCCGACACCTGTATGACACAATGCATGCACGTTTGCATGCTTGCATTCAAAATTCTGGCGGTTACACTGGTTACTAATGCACAACATTTTACATTTGAAATGGCTCTTCTCGCCAAAGGCTCTACCTGTGATCTTGAAACTTTAATCAATTAAATAGTTACCTAGACAAATGTATTCCTAAAATTTCATTACTGTACAATAATTTTTTCTTGGTGTTGGGATTTTTTTCCATCAGTGTAGATTCGATAGCGTATTACCTTCAACATTTAAAAACTGAAATATAAAATTTTAGCACATTTGGCAGGTTTATTTTATATTTCTTAAAACTTACTGATTCTTAAAAACTGCAAAAGAAATTAGCGACAAGTAATAGGTTCTATTTTCTCCTTTACAAATTTTATTTTTCAATTGTTAGGATTTTGTTTAATGAAGAACTTCGGACATTACATCCATAGTGAATAGGAAAGAAAGAAAAAAGATGAAGGATAATTTGCTAAAATAAGTCGTGTTTTTTCACTTAAACAATTGAGCTTTCATCCATACTTTACTATCCTCGAAGGTTTCAAATTCTATTCCAAGTACATTGCAGTGTTCAGCCGACAGAGGATTCAAGATTTAATTAAGGGAAAAGAAATTTCGTTCCTTTTGCCATTTAATATCAGATACGCCCATTTATGAAACCATAGGTACAAAAAATAGAAAGCAGGATTTATATTTAATTGCAAATAAAAGAAGTGGGAATAGTCTCCCCAAAACTTTCTCGTGTACATCTTAATGAAGGTATTATTCCAAAGAACGCTTGCATGGCATTGGTGCACAATAATTGTAAAATATTAGCTTTTTGCGTGAAATTAGTGCTTTTGTTGAATCTATAGCTTGGCTTTTGGCAAGATTCTTGGAAATTAATTCACGGCATGCGCATAATAACATCCAAAAATTAAATTTGTGTTTTAGTATATTTTCCCTAACCGATTGAAACAAAAAATTATCAGAAAACTATACCTACTAGTTACAAAATCAAATACCAAATTTGATAGATTTAAGTCATGACGTTTTTGCGTTATTACGTTTGCTTGTTTATAAAAGCGCGAACCTGAGGACAACCTCTTGTTGAATTTGGCTCAAAATTTCATGAATGTGAATTCTGCAGATGATAAATCGGTGCATAGAATCGTGTTAACTTACATTCGAATAGCAGGACAGATAGACTTTCTTCGAAAGGATTTTGCACAAAACTTGACAGAAATTTACAAATTTGATATAAAAGTTATATGCTGAATTTCATACTTCTAGCTCAATGTCTTTTTGAGTTATCTATATGACACAGAATTGGAGATTTTCCAGAAATATGTTTTTCGAATTCAGGGAGATCTAAAACATGTAGATTCGTCAAATTCTCGAATTAGAATTTTTTGATGATAACGTGTACACTTTGTACTTTACTCTATACGAGAAAGTAAAAATTACAAAAGGAAATGTTTCTTGGAAATTATAGATAATTTCAAAAATCGCTTTCACTCATGTGCTGAAATTTTTTTCCAGATAAATTTTAAAAACAATAGATTTCTTGTAAAATCTTACGGCTGCAAGAATGATTATTTTAGGGATTTCTCTACAACTAATGTGTTAATTTGAATTGCTTTTGATAGTAATTTTCTGAATGCTTCTACTTCGAAGATAATATCCTTTCTCTCTTATTATAGCAGCCCACATATAACAAATCACTTTATTGTTTGAGTAGGAAAAGAGGGAAAGGACGAAAACAGCTGCAAATCTTCACAATCTTTTTGTAGTTGAAAAGACTATTTCCTATTTCTTTATCAGTTCCAATTTTTCATAAATATCATGTTGTTTGGAAAATAATTTAATTTCGCAACAGTGTACTTACATTTATTTTTTCTCAGTCAACTTCACATGCAAATCACATAATCATTTCATATTTTGACCGCAGATACTACAAGGCTTGCTTGAGAAAAAATTCGATTTATTCTACACAATAGTTGGTGCTCTTTTAAATATAGAAAGTGAAAAACAGCATTTTCCACATATTTTACTTTTTTACCATAAAAAAGGAGAATATATTGTTCAAGCAAGAAAAAATTATTCGATGTGTACGGAGACGACGTATTGACGGAACGCTAGAGCTGAAATTGTTTGCAAAATTTATTCCTGCAATTTTGACGTCGAAGATGCACTACGTTTTAGAAAACCAATTGAAACTGATGAAAACACAATAAAGATTGATGTAAACCGACGAATAATAACTCGTGAGATCGTTGAGAGATTCAATTTATCTAATTCGTATAGATCATGTCATTTGAAACTCCTAGATTTAATCTCAAATCTCGACATATGGGTCCCTGATGCTCTTCCAGAATAAAATTTATGCCGATTCATTGACATCTGTAATTTTCTTTTCAAACCCGGTGAAACTTATCAATTTTTGGAACTCATCATCAATTGGTTGACTACAACAATGATAAACACGAGATCAAAAGAGTAAAAAAGTACCTAATCAAAGTTTCGAAAACCGATATTCATTTCTAAAAAATAATGCTATCTGTTTAGTACGATTTCAAAGGAATCGTTATTATTATTTTTCTTAATCTTCTATCGGACAGCAAAACGAATAATTCTGAAGTGTACTTTCATCAGATGGAAGAATACTTCACTTAAACAGAAAAGGCCAGAATTGTTTAGGAGAAAAGGAGTAGTTTTTTGCTTAGATGATGCTAGACCTCATACAAGTTTAGTGACTCTCCAAAAGTTTTACAGCTTGGATAGAATATTCTGGAGCATATGATGCTATACCCACCATTTTCTCCAGATCTGGTACCTTCTGATTATTATTTGTTGCTGTTCCTACAACATTTTTTCGACTGTAAAACCTTTACTTCAGTTGACGAGTTCAAAAATGATCTAGATCAGTTTTTTCCCAGTAAAGAACAAAATGTTTTAGGAACACGGAATTATGTTTCTGCCAGGAAGATGGCGAAAGATATTGGACAGGAAAGGACGATATATAATTCAATAAAATACTTACTTTATATATGAAAATCATCTTTCGTTTTCATAAACAAAAAGAGAAATTACTTTCCTAGCAACTTAATATGTTGTCGGCATATAAAGAACAAGATGTGTATTGACGATTCCTCCTTGGATCAAGGATTTTATTGCGGCCTTTGATATTATTACAAATAAAAATTAATTTTTATTTTATTTTATCGTATAATTTAGTTTATTTATAACTTTCTTGCATCATTTTATTTGTTAAAAATTTCTGTATGTTTATATATATGTGAGTGAAGATCGCTATTTTTAAATCTATATATAAAGTGGATTTTCATTTAATCAAGTATTCAATAAATAACAAAAAACAATTGGTTTATGAATGTTTTAAAAAGTAAAGGGCCATTTCTCAGGGCCAAATGTTTTAAAATTTCAGAGAAAAATTTGAACAAATTACCAATTTCGAATTTCATAAAAATTCATGATATTTCTATAGAAATATCATGATTGGTTGGTAGGTCTTTCTGTAGTGTTTTATATGACTTGTTCTAGTTTCAATTATATATATTTCAAAATCTTTTTAAAATTAATTTTTATAAAATTTACTCATCTGATTTCAAGCGCTTTATACCTTTTCAGGTAAGTCTCAGTGGTTGATAATAAAGAAGATATTATGTAAACGAAGTATTTGAAATTTCATCGATTCCTGAGCTAAAAACTAAATGAAGTTATATAATAAATGGTGGAGTTGAAAAATTAATAAGGTTAAACAATTATGAAGACTATTCTCAGTTTCAATTCACATTTACGTCAGAATTATGTTCAAAAACATTTCAATAATAAATTACCCTCGTCTTCAATATAGGAAGGCAAAAATATATGACTTCAGATCTTGTACGTTAATCAATACAATTGAATTTTTAATTCAAACAGAATTCTTAACATTTTATTTATTCCAGTAATCTGATTTACACTGCTGATATGGTCATATGATTCAGGTATTTACTCATCCATATTTAATAATTCTTAAAATGTAACACCAGCACCATAACAACTCAGAAAACTGTTATTTTAACAATTCGAAATATTTTACAGAATGCAGCAAAATCATTGCAAAGTAATTATAACCAATCGGTTTCAAGTAATATTAGGATGCTCACAAATATAATAGAGGGCTTTTGATTATAAACTTGTCTTCCCTTTTTGGTAAAGCCATAATTAGGGAGGAGGGGGGAGGAGCAATGGCCTCAAAGAGAATGTCAGTTTGGTGAATAGGTCAATGTTATGGAACGGGTTATGCTAAAGGCAGCAATCGATCAAAATAAATCTTGTCGGCACTGCTTCCTTAGTTCAGTGGTGGCGGGGTGATCAGCTATACACAAGAAGACGGTAATGCGGCAAACTCCATGAGTACAAAAATTTTCAAATTTTCGCGCATAAGTTTTTTGTGCTTCGTAATATAGTGAAGGAGAAAAAAAAAAATCAAGCATAAATTTTACACCGACTCAAACCAAAATTCCCCTTAGAATTACAATTTTAATAGTAAAAGAGCATAATATTGTGTTTTTTTTAATTGTCGCATTTTTAAGTTAGCACACATGCGAGTGTACAGATTGACAGACGGCCTTGTTAACGGATTTAATTTAAAGTTCGATACAATTAAAATTACACAAATTGCAAGCAAATTTTACTTGTTTATAGTTATTAATTATTATATTCATTTGCACTCAGACAAACTTTCTATGTATGGATTTCCTCCGAAAGTTGACAGAAATCTAGAAAATTTGTGTAAAAGACCACATTCCGAAATTCTTCAGGCTAGCGAAGTGTTTTTGAGTTATCGTGATAGCAGACAGACATAATTCTAAAAATATATGTTTCGAGCGCAACAAAACCTGAAGAGTGGAGATAGATTAAAATCTTAAGGTCGAGTTTTTTGACGATTGCAAAACTTTCTCTTTTTATACGAGAAATCAGAAAAGGATAAACAGTGTTTGTGAAATCTTCCAACAATTAAAAATAATTACTAAATGCTGAAATTCAAACAATACCACGTTAAAATGATTCAAATTCTGAATGCGTCATTTATGTAATGTAAATTCTTCATTATATTTTTAAAGACAGTGACGGAGGTTTTCAGTGTTGTAGATGTAATCCGACGTCAAAGTTTGTCGATCATTTCTCAAAAAGCTTGCACTTGGTATGAATTGTGCAAAGATAGAAGATATGTTTTATTATGCAACAATTGGTTATGTGCTAGCAGAGTCCACAGTAATAAGTTTCGAATCAAATTATTTGTAGGAGAATCAAATGCCTTGAACTTTATATCAAACGCCTAACTGTTTTTTTTCTCTCACAGAAAAAAACATATCTAAGGCTGAGTAAGGTGGGTGGGTGGAATACCAAAAGCGAAATCGGAAACAATGGGGCGTTTCCATGACCGATTATGAGCCCTAATTTAATCTGAAAAATTGATACACGCAAAGAGTAAGGAATTCGTTTTCACACAACCAATAACCTGCTCTGTCTTATTGTGCAACCATCTATATCTTGGAAAACGCGTTTGTTGTTGGTTAGAGAGCAAAAGTTGATATAGATGTCCTAAGCGCTGTCATTACTTAGTAGATTATATCCTTTTTGAAATGAAATATCATGAATATTCGAAAAGATAACGCTCTTTCTTTACTTACATATATTATATATCAGACCTGGGGCGCCTGATTTGATCATTCTGGCCACTGCCCGTTTTCCAAAAAAATGGATTCATATGTATGAGTACAATTGCATACATTCATTGTAAGATAGACGACAAAATTAAAGAATCCAATAATCTTCTAGCTTTTCTGATCTTAATTCAATGCAGCATGAGTGGAATATGCTTAGGAGTAAGCATGCAAAACTTCCAGAAATAGAACAACTGCCCAGAAAATGCGCATCTCTTGAGGACACAATTCAGTAATAAAATCCGTGAAAACACTTGAGATTTATTCAGTTTATTTATTTCAAATGTGGATTTATTTTTGTATTCAATTACATAATCAAAATAATAACACTATAAAGACGCGCCCTACTTGACCCTTGAATCAATAAAACACTTTAGGGTAAAACAAAAGTAAAAGAATGTTTGGGATTACTATGAGATATATTCAAGAAATATGTATGTCATTAAGAGAAAACATGTCATGATATATAAAACATAGCTATAACCTTTTTTTTTTTGCTCTATAACTCAAAACTTTAATTAGAAGGCGCCAACATTCTTACAAACAGGAGTTTAACGAATATAAATGGTGCCAAGATCATGGTATTATCTTTTAGTTAATTTATTATGTTTGATTTCTAAAAATACACTAAGCATATAATTTTGTCAGCATGGTCAAACTTAATTCCACCCTCAAATCATATTTCACAAAGTCATATTTATCAAATAAGTAAATGCAAGGGGACTGCATTGTTCGCGTCCTTGATATATATACAGAGAGAGACCTCGTTTTATAGTATTAATTTCATTTTATTTGTAAGATCCCTGCATTCGAATGTTTAAACTGAAATTAAATTATTCGAATTTCAGAATACAATATTTATTATTATTTTGTTTTTAAATTTGTACAACATGGTTCATTTTTTTGGTGGTCAGCTAATGGCATATCTTGAAAATTTGAAACCGATATCTCCTCTTTAAGGTTTTGTTATTTTATCTTGCTAATCAAAAAATGTTATGCAGGGGTCAAATGAAAATCGATAAAATATATAAAAGGCAACTTTTGAATATCGGAAACAGAAGCTCCGTAATTTATAGAGGAAATACGGAATCCTGCAAGGTTTAATTCTAACCTGCTGCCCTAAAATAAAAGAATGAATAAAAACTCAATCCCCTTTATAGTTAAAAAGTTTTTAGTAATTATACTGACCATCGATTAATATTCAATGAAACTTAACTTAAATTCAATCCATTAGTAGAATGCACAAACTGTTTTTTGATATAAAGATCAGTTATGAAAGTGCATTGAAAATATCTATTTGAATGCACAATTAGATCATTTAGGCATTAAATGTGTTTTAAAACTTGACATCTATTTGTTTCATTAGTATACAATAATAATGCAAGCTTCTTTTTCAAGGAAAAAAAAATTATAATTATTATGCAGTTTTATTCTGAAAATCTTTTTTAAGAGAAAAATTAATCTCCATACCAATTTTATTTTCGTCTTTGCATTGATTCTACATATTTACAATAATGCCTTTTTTAAAGACTCATTTATGTGATGCTGTAAGTAATACCTTTCTGATGTCCTTTTTTAATGAGAACATTCTCAACAAAGGTAAATACTCGTCTGTTAATAATACTAGATTTAGTACAAATTAACTTTTTGACAAAATTCATATCTGAAATTTGAGTCAACTCAAACAATTAAAAGTTATCAATAGTAAAACAAAGGACGAGGAGAAGAAAAAGAGGTTAAAATTTATGGGAAACATTGCAGTATATTTTAGAATTGATTGTATCAGCCATTGTACCACCATATAAGCATTTTTGCACCAGGGAATTTAGAGAAAGAATAATTGAATATGCTGAATACTGAAAAATAAACTATTTAAGGTTTTGAAATATGTGAAAGTATTAGTAATAAACAGATAAATATAATATTTGTTTTTGTTATTCATTATTAATCAGTTATTAAAATATTCAGTTTTGCTATTTTGTTCCATGTGGTTATAGAAAGGGCCATTGTCACAAAGCTGTATTTAAAACTAATTTTGAAAATATTTAAATTTAAAAAAATGCAAGAAATATAATTGGTTTTGGTGGGATAGTATATTCTAAATTTGCAGATAAAAAAATATTTTAATTAAAAAATTTAAAAACTTAGAGAATAGGCATCTTTTGATATAACTATTTTAAATCTGATAGCTTTTGGTCCAGTGACGTTTACATTCTGAAATCAATGGATAGTACCAAAACAATAAATAACATATTAAAAGCAAATATAAATATATATATTATTAGCAAGACAAACAATTATGTTGGAAAGAATTTGCCTATTACATGAAGGAATCCCAGCAAAAAAAGTGGCTTAGTGCACAAGAAATTTTTACTTTTCTGTTTTTGAGCTTCATTCGCTTAAGACAGTGGTTACAATTCAAAAATAGTATCATATACACTGATGGAAAAAAAATCCCAACACTAGGAAGGAGCTGTGCTAGATAAACGAAATTTGGTAGGCGTGTTTATACATCTGAAAGATGACGCCGATTCAAATTTCAAGCTACGCGCGTAAGTGTAGCGCTAGTAGCGACACTATGAACATGCAAATGATGTTTGCTTTAAATAAGAGCTGTACGGTTCGTGATCATTATTTACAGTTGAGATTTGACGCAGAGGGTTAATGTTAGTCAAGGATGCCTCCGAGAAGATGAAGAAGCCATTATCAACAGCTCACTGAGTTTGAACGAGGTCGTGTTGTAGGGCTACGAGAAGGTGGGTTTTCTTTCCGCGATATTGCTGAAAGAATTGGCAGGAATGTATCCACTGTGCATGAGTATTGGCGGCAGTGGTCAAGGGAAGGTACTGCCTCAAGAAGACCAGGTTCCGGGCGGCCACGTGGTACTACTGAGAGGGATGACCGTCGTATTCGGCGTATGGCTGTGGCTGATCGTACTGCGTCTTCAGCTGAAATTCGAGCTGCAGTTGGCACCACAGTGGCACAACGAACTGTTACAAATCGGTTACTTCAAGGACAGCTCCGAGCCAGACGCCCTGTACAATGCATTACACTGACTCCAAACCACTGCAGTTTGCGACGGGAGTGGAGTCAAGCTAGAGCTCATTGGAGGACGGAGTGGAGATCTGTTGTGGTTTCTGATGAAAGCCGGTTCTGCCTTGGTCGCAGTGACAGCCGTTTGTTGGTTAGGAGGCCAGGTGAACGCCTGCTAGTGACCTGTCTGCAGCCTAGACACACAGGGCCTACTCCTGGAGTTATGGTTTGGGGAGCAATTTCGTATGACAGCAGGAGCACTCTCGTGGTTATCCCACGCACCCTGACTGCAAATTTGTACGTCAGTCTAGTGATACAACCTGTTGTGCTGCCATTCATGAACAGCATTCAAGGAGGTGTTTTCCAACAGGATAACGCTCGCCCTCATACCGCTGTTGTAACCCAACATGCTCTACAGAGTGTCGACATGTTGCCTAGGCCTGTTAGATCAGCAGATCTTTCTCCAATCGAGCACGTATGGGACATTATTGGACGACAACTCCAGCGCCATCCACAACAGGCATGGAACTCCATCCCACAAACTGATAGCCGACACCTGTATGACACAATGCATGCATGTTTGCATTCAAAATTCTGGCGTATACACCGGTTACTAATGTACCAACATTTCATATTTGAAATGGCTCTTCTCGCCAATGGCTCTACCTGTGATATTGAAACTTTAATCAATTAAATATGTTACCCAAACAAATATATTCCTAAAATTTCCTTACTGTACAATAATTTTTTCTTGGTGTTGGGATTTTTTTTTTCCCATCAGTGTATATTAAAACGCAATCTAATGTTTTAAATAGATATTTAAAAAAATAATAAACAGCCTTTTGTAAAAAGTATTATTATTGAATATAAATAATATACATAATAATTAAATGCATACCGATTTTAAAAAAAAAAGCATTTTATCAGACGTTTACAAGCTGTAGAATGACTAGAGTTTAACAATTCTATCACATTGATTGCAGGTTTTAAAGCAAATGAGTATGGTACAATTTTATTAACAAAGTATTTTCTGATAATAATTCAGCTATAATCTTTAAATAAGATTCTTTACAATAATGAGGAACTATCCAGAAAATTAAAACAGCTTAAATTGATATCATTAGCATTCTCTCGCTTCATCATCAAAGTTTGTTGCTGATCTAAATGAAACTTGTAATCTCAGTATGCAATATTTTAATATGAGCAAAAAAAATTTTTTAAAGCTAATATTTAATTTACTGAATGCTTTTTATTGAATCAGTTTTTTTTTATAAATATAAATGCGGTGTAACATAAAACTTGATATTAAGCTATTAATTAACATATATATTTTTTTGTAAAAAACTTAATTTAACACACTGTTTCATGAAAAAATTAGAGAAATTGTTTATGAATATATTAAGCAACAAATAAGACATTACTCATCTCTTTCTATTTAAAATTCTTATTAAAAGTGTATACACATAAAATCTAAAAATACACATTCTTTTATTTAGAAACAAAAATTTAAAGAATCAAAATTATGTTTTTTGGAAAGCAAAAACAACAACAACAACAAAAAAAAACTTTCAATAGCAATAACAAAACATTTATTTTTATAAAAATACACATACATAATACAAAACTAAAAATATAGGTATGGAAATGATCTCTTTTCTAAACTTTAACATGTTTCATACATTATAAACAACCAACAAGTATTTTTAAAATAATTTTTTTCCCAAATATAAATTTAAAAAATTCTATGTTAGTATAAATGTATTAAAAAAAAAGGTCACCCCCCCTCAGAATTTATATATTTTCCATTTAGAAAACTAAATGTTATATTGTGCATTACATAAAACTTCATAACAGTAATAAAAAACTTCACACAAATATGAACACATTAAACTTTGATTATGCATAATTTGAGCTAAAATTATAAAAGGAAAACATTTACTTGGATTAAATTACTTAACAAAAATAGAAATTTCACTGTTAATTAAACATAGTTAAAATTTTCACTTTTCATAGTTAAAAAATTGTGATTAGACAATAAATTGAATTAATAACAAACAGCAAATGAGTTAACATCTTTTACAGTATCTTTTTTTAAGAAGCTTATCAGCACAACATAACATTTTTCAAGGTTTTCAACAACCAGAATTTGAATCAAAATATTTCAATTTAAGCTGAAATATTTTTATCAGCACATCTCAGATCAACCCAAGTATTCAACTGCTTAGCCTTCAAACGTGACCAAATGACATGATCTGTCAGTCCTAATATTTGAGCAGCATTAAGAGCAGCAGCATTTGGCGATAATACTGTAGTACAGCCAATACCTAAAAATAAATAATAAAGCATTGTGAATGATTTTATAGATATTCACAAAAATAATGTAGTCTATGAAAATTCAACTTTACAAAAAAAAAAAAAAAAAAGCTACATTAAATGTTATGTCTAGTTAAATAGCTCTATTTGTAACACTGATAAATTTAAAAGCAAATGATTTATATGAAAACAGTTTTAAACTTGGCCATAAATAACTATTATAAAATTTGAAATGAATGTTATTTCATTTATTTAACTATTTCGATAGCACAAAGAAGAGAAATAAAAGTAAAAAAATTATATCGTTGAAAACTCTGTAAGTACCATCGATTTGAGTCATAATAAAATAAAGAAATCCTTTTCCCCCCTGTTTGACTCAACAGCATTTACAAATATTTAAAATATCCAAATTATAGTTAAAATCCCACATAACCTTCCTATATTAACTTACAAACAGCCAACCTCTAAACATTTTCGAATTATCTTTTATTTTAAAACTATTAATAATAATGAATAAAAAAAATTGCAGTTAAAGTGCCATTTAAAGCACTTAAATCTAACTAAACGTGCTTAAAAAACAAAATTCATAATCACACATATGGAAGGAATTGCTGTTTAAACTATAAATTATGTAACCCTAATCAAAATAAAATGACTTATTATTTTCCTCATCGCTTGTTTAAACCAAAGTGAAAAGAAGCTTGATAGTAAATTATTCTAGCAAATGGTGAAATATGGAGTCATATTGAATAATTTTAATTTAGTTTATTGACTGTTTACATTTTTATATGAAAATATTAAATAAGATTTATTAATATATTTATAGATATGAAACTTTTTTTAAAATGCCAATTTATAATTATTTGTTGAAGAAAGACAAGTGGAGGAATTGGAAATCAATATACAATTTTTTAAACCTTTGAAACCATGAGATTGAAAATGAACAATGGTTTTTATTTTAACAAAATACTATCAATTTCATTTTTAATAGCATGAAAACTCTACTTTAAATTTGATGAAGTTTATTCAGGAATATTAATGACATATTTTCAAATAATTTACTAAACCTTATGCTTCAGTTTTTTTTTTAAATAAATGCATGTATACTTTTAAATAATTACATAGTATTATAAAACAATTTCTAATGAAGTGTTTCCAAAGTAATAAATACATTTTGACAAACTATTGTATCATGAATATATTTTTTCTTTTGCTGCTTTTTAAACTATGTAACAAAATAAATAAAATAAAATAAAAAAGATTTGAGTACTTTCAGTGATACTAAAAAGAAAATATTAATTATGGCTGTAGACCATTCATACTGCAACTTTCAATTGTACAAAAGTATTTACTTTTATTGGAATAACTTTGTTTTTAACATTAGGTTATAGGTTCTCAAAGTGATACAATAATACTGAAATGTTATTAGGTGATAAAAAGGACTCCTGGAACAGTACTACCCACTCTGAAATTCTAATCTATACCTACATGACATTTATCACGAAAGACTAAACATTAATCGAGTACTATAACAATATGTATAATTCCTGATTTCAAAGACATGATTATCATTCTATAACAATTACTATTAGAAAGGAGTTTAAATACAGAGATAGATGTGTATAAGTAAAAAAGATATTCTAATATTTTTACCTGATGGCATTCTCAGAGAAGACCAGATATCTTCACGGCCCCAATCAGGAGTGATAGGAGGACAGTTAATTACAGGAGCTGCTGAAATTCCTGAGGTAACAGGACCCAATCCATTACTTCTCCCAGCCACTGCAATGAAAACTGTAGGCTGCTGATGACCTGCAAATTGAGTAAAATATATTAAAAGATTTCATAGAAAATTTGAATTCTACATGTTATTCTAAATTTAAGAAATTCTCTTGCTAAATAAAAAATTTCACATGAGAAACTTGGTATTTTTTTTCTAAAAAAAAGGTTTAATGGTAACCACTAGCGTAAATTCTCATTAGTTTACTCAACTAATCAAATTGTGATAAAGTGTTTCATAAAAATTAATCATATTTGAGCAGTTGTGAACATATATCTGTTAAATTATGGTATTAAGAGCCATTTTAAAAGTCTTGTATAGTTGCAATAGAATTTGAAGAAAAGATTCATTATTAGATAACTTAAAGTGATCAACAATTTACACACTTGATTATACAAACTAACTAAATACATTCCCTCCCTGTTTCAATTCTTGCTTAACTACAGCAAACCTATAACTTTCAATAAAATAAAAAACATTAATGAATTTAATATCTTCTAATGCAAAGTAATAAGTAAGCCTTGAGATGGAAATCTGTTCAATGTAAGTTTCATTACAAAACTGGCTAAGAAATTACAATGATATGGCATCTGGAAAAACGATGTACAAGGCCAGATTTAAAGAGGAGATATTTTGTTTAAGTAGTTGTATGAGCTACCAAAGCTCATAATTAATATTATATTCTGTATTACTATTAATTTTATTACGGTAATTTAAATAACTAGGAAGCTGCCAAAAGTTAAAATCTTTAATGTATAATGTAAATAGTAATACTGTTAAATAAACAAAAATGGTAACTTGGAATTGGAATGATATGAAAAAGAATATAACCTGTTCAAAAATATTTTAATTTAAGGCCAATAGCAAAATTATTTCTTTTCATTATTCATCAGATATCACCAATAGCAATTACTATAAAGCCTTATACAAAATTCAATCTAAAATAATTGTAATTTTTACAAAATAAATTTGACAAGACATTGCACTTAAAAAGCTTGGGCAAATACAGAAACACTATTTATTATTCAATTGAGTTGTTGTATTCTACTCAATCAACCTTACAAATTTCAGTTTAAATATTAGATGTCAGAATTAAATGTTTTATTGTTAACACAATATAATAAACATAAAATTAAAAGTATGGTCACTGCTTTCATAAAATTAGCAAATATGATAAAAGTTACCTTCATATTCCGACACAACCTGAACTGTGGAGTCTGGTCCTTTGTGAGCTGATGTTACTCTCAGAGTGGTGGGAATACCAAGTTTTTCACATTCAGCTTTGATTTTTAAGCAGTGTTCTTTATCAGATGGTGATCCCATTAATACCACAACTCGACCTTTAGGTTGAGGTAAAAATTTCTAGGGGGAAAAAAATAAATAAAAAAAGCCTTAATTGGTTTTTATGAATGAAATATATTGAAACACATACATTTTTTTTCTTTTAAAAACTCTTATCCCAAATATAACAAGGATTTATTCTGCTTCTATAGATGCTATAAACCATAATCCCCCTCCCATATTCAATTATTTCAGAGCATAACTCAATAAATGTTTTTGCATATAGTTATATTTTTTAAAAAATTGTAATCAAAAGAAATTATTAAAAAAAATAAAGAAAATCCATTCATAAATATCATCTAGTAACTTTAAAGTTAAATGCAACAAATACTAATAATGAGCTGTTTGGTTGAACATTAAGTACATTTAAAATTTTTAATCTAATTAGCCTAATACATTTTAAATTTTAACCATTTCAGTTTTAAGCCTAACAGCATAAAATAAAAATTTAATATTTATTTGAGGAACAGAATATCAAAATACAGCACAGTATATCAAGATTAAAATGTATTAGGTATATAATTAGGTATAATAATGTAAAATGCAATATATATCAAGCATATAAATAAAAAGAGTCCTCCCAGATCATATTTATTACAGATAATAGGAAAAGAGCACCAAAATGTCGTAGTTGTGTGACTACAAGTATGTGCATTTAGTAGTAGATAACATTTTTAACCTTTGATTAAAATTTCTTCACAATTGAATATGCATGAAAAAACAAAATGACTAAATAGAAAATGATACTGTACAACTTGTGAACAAGAACACAATCCAAATTTAAAGAAATATGATTTATTATTTTATAATAGCATATAAGGATATCTCCAATTCTATTGAAATAGTGTAATATAGCAACTATAAAGTATTAGGTAGCATAGAGGCAAGTCATGCTCATTCTTTTTTTATTTATCTGTCCTGATGATTAGAAGGTGCCCAATCCAGGATTATTTAAAAAGTATTCTTCCTTTCTTTTACTTTATTATCTTAAATCTTTATTCATCAAAACATTTTATATTTATTTCGATAATTGAGACTCTGTGCTCATATTAAAATCTTCAATCGATGTATTCAAACTCAAATTCATAGACCTGTCATTTTTTTAACACATATAAATTTCACAATACCGACAAACAGATTAAAATTCATATAAAAGTCCTTAATGCCTCTTCCTTATTGGAAAAACGATAATACATTGAATCAATTCTAAATGTTCGCATTAAAAATTTAGATATAAATATATTTTTATACTTTCTTTAATGCAGTTTTTATTATTTGCCTATTTAACAATATTTTATTTGACACAAATTTAAATAAGCAAAGCTTTCTAGCTCTCTTATGATTTTTAAAACAGACAAATATTATATTTAAGATTTTCACAGGAAAAATTGTAAATGTAATCGGTGAAAGATTCTGACATAATAATTTGGATTAATACTAAAATCAAAATAAATTCCACATGATTAATAGTACGCATAAATTTATATGAAATAATTTTATATTAAATAATTATTTCTGAAATTAGAATTAATTATAGTTTAATTTTCAAATTGGGACAAAGTTGTTATTTTAATTATGTTAGGTGAACAATTAAAACTGAACTTACTGTTGCTTGTTCAGATACCCATCTGAAATTCTTTTTAACCTTTTCTAAATCTTCAGGTGTTACTTCTTTCAAGTTTCTGTACACCTGTTTATCTACCATTTTTCTTTTATCACCTTCAGGCCATAGTCTCCATGAATCACTATCAATCACATCAGCTAATACAAGTTCACCTTTATTGAACAAATATATTTAGTGACATGTTGAAACTCAATTTTTACAAAGATAGTAAATACAGAGAAATTTTTTCTGAGCATTGATTTCAACACTGAAGGTATTTTCTAATTTAAAACTATTTTTTTCTTCCAGATTTACATTTTTCTTCTAATTCACAGACTAGTAAAAAATCTTCAAAATCTGGAAAGTTAAAAGTGCACACCAAGTAATAATTTTGTCAAGCTGATAAAATATAACAATTCATAACTGTATACTTAAGTGAGTTTTGAAAATTTGACAATATTGTGATAGTTTTGATGAGCTAAATGGCAATTTTTATAAACAATAAAGCACCTTTTCCCAGCACATATATTTTTTAATATTAATTCCACACTAAATATAGTTTTAATCTATAGGTACATAATTTCATTAAAAATTATTGCAATTTTACTAATTTTCATATACATTTTTTACAAACTGTTACAAAAACCAGTAAATACAGGAATTAAATTTCAAGTTTAAAAAAATCAAAGTCAAATGTTTAGAGATAAAATGCTGCAAAAGGAATTTAAAAGTCCTATTGCTTTGTCATTTAGCACAGCAATTACATTACTTTTATGATACCACTAGAAAAATAATAGCTGTTTAACAAAGAATTAATTAGTAAGATAATTAATCATCTATACATCTCACCATTAGTGGTAACTCCATATTCCACTTTCATATCAATTAAACTACAGCCAAGAGTAGCCCAAGCTCTTTCTAAAACTTCAAAAATTGTAGCAGTTGTTTTATGCATTATTTCTACTTCAGTCTTTCCAATTTTTAATCCACCAACAACCAACTCAGCACAAATTAATTGTTCATCAGACCATTGTGGATCATGATTGGCATCATCCTGTAGAGAGATGTAAATCATATGAATACACACATTTTAAATACCAAAAGGAGTCATTAAAGCTAATAGAAAATAATTTGCCAAGTTTTCAATTAATGGCTAACATTTAAAAACATATTTATTTCCGATTAAATACAAGATGATTTCTTAACTCATATTCAAATAAAAACAAGATTTAATTTTTTGATTACTGTCAAGAGGGAAACTTAAAAATCGTATACTAGAAATTTAGAAGAGAAAGGGAAGTGTATTATTTTTTCAGGAAATTTCAAAATAAGATGATTTGCAATTTCTTTGACTGCTCATGGAGTTCCCTTTCAAATAAATCAATATAAATTTCATATGGAGTAAAATGAGCAAATAATTATTTAGAGCAAATATAAAATAGCATAATTAGAAAGAATGAAATCTGAAGTACTTATTGTATAGTATAATTTTAATAGTACTTTTTTTACTTTTCTTAATAGATTGATCTATCACTTGCATTTTCCATAATAGAAAGGTAAACACATACATATTTATTCATAAAATCATGAAAAAATTTAAAAGTAATTTTAGATAAAAAAAAAGTTTCTTGATTTATGTAGCTTATCTAAAATTAACTAACAATCAAATCAGGCATTGTCTTCCTACAATAAACTTCTTTGCAAAGTAATAATTGCTATCAACTGTCATGAATAGGAAAAAAATATTTTGTAGGGTGGGGTCACCCATAAAAAGGTGTTACTTGTTATTATCCCAAAATTAAGAAGGAAATTATCTGACAGAAACATATTGTCAATTATCATTATATTGAACCATTAGTTTAAAATAGTTGAATTTCATAAAGTATTACATATATAATTTTGCAACCATCATTACTTGATATTCTGTTAATTTTATTTTCATCTCAAAATACAAAAACCTTAACATCATTTATTACTTTTACCACATATTACAACAAATTAAATATTTTTTTGATCTAATTTTAAATATATGATTATCTAAATGGCTAAAATACGAATAACAATTACTTTGGCAGACAAATTAAATATCAAATTCATATAGTCTAAATTATAAGAATAATAAGGATTATAGAATATATACCTTGTAAAAAGTTTCAAGTTTTAATGGAGTGAAGCAGTAGCCCTCTTTAACACCAGGATGTCGTCTTAAAAATGACCCAGTTGCAAAACGTCGTGAAACCCATTCAATTGGAATCATATCACACTTCTTTACAATTAAAGATCTTTCATCATACTGTCCAATATAGTGAGTTTTAATACCTGAAAAATAAATTTTTGGATAAGTAAATAATAAAACAATAAATTAAGCATCATATAAACTTAATCTTATCAAAAATTATGATTACGTTTTGTTAACTAGAAGTCAATACCCAAGGATATTAATCCTTAAGTCATTATAAAGAAGTCTTATAAATAAATAAGAATTACAATTTATTCTAAGAATAATATGATGTATCTGTATTTATAATATTTCACAAGCTGTAAAGTTATTTCCTTTTTGCAGATTATACACAAAATGTATTGCTAGAAAATTTTATGGAATGCTTGGATTTCAGAGATAATGTGAAACAGAAACAGAATTTCAACCCATAAGTTTAACTAATCGTATATCACAGGAAATTTACACATACACACACAATTTAAATGGTTATTGTATACAATGCTGTAATAAAAGTAATTAAAATTAGATAATTTTTGACTTGCTCCTTTTCTTTAATCACTCCTTTTTTTTCCCTAAAAAATTCTACAGTTAATTTTACCACAGGAAAAATATGTCACAACAAAAATTAAATTATAATGAACTAAATATTTTTTTAATAAGAAAGGGGATATTATTCAACAATTGTTAATATTACAAATACTCAAACCATGAAAGTAAGAAAATATAGTCAAGAAATTTAAAAACTGATAAAATGAATTATTCAAATAGGAGAAAAAAACTTGTAGTATCAAGCTATCAAATCAAATTTACTTAAATATGTATTATCTAATCTATCAAATGAAATAAACTGATCATTAGATGAATATTAACTGCATTTTCATAGTTTTAAACCATGTTTTAATATTTTGAATAATGTAGAAAAATAATTTATATACAAAAATAATTAAAAAAAAAATCATTTTCAAGAAAATATATTTATTGATAAGTTTTTACAAAAGCTTCATTGATTTATCAATTTCATTCATATCATCTAAATCTTATCTTTTTATCACTTGTGTCCTTAAGATTATCATATTCTTATCTGTTCCAATCTCTCATACATGAATGAAATTGCGACACAACACATGAAAAACTTTTTAAAAGTTAATGATTTTGTTATCGAAACTGACTACGACTTTGAGATATTATATAATTAAACTCATACTATTATTTCGCATAGAAAAGTCAAGACCAATACAGCATTTTTTTTCTTTAATTAAGCCTGCCATGAAATGGTAAAAAACACTGGAAATTAATCATTTTTTGAAAATTATTCAAAAGTAGAGCTATTTTTCAATTTATAAAAGAAAAATTAATGCAATAGTTATTCTTGGATATTTTGTATCTCATTATCTTAAGATATTAAAATACTTGCAATTAATATTAAAAACATTAAATACTGTTTTCAGTATTACAAAGTGATTATCAGGATTGATTAAATTATGTGTCTTGACTCTAAGTAAAGTCACAGAAAATATAGACATAATTCCCGGAATATTCAAGAGTTAAATCGAAATAATGATAAAAATGTTCTCTTTCAATTAATTCTTTGGTATGGGCAATAAAGAATTAATGCAAGAAATTCTTTTGGCTTAAAACTTGAAAATAAATTTTAGCAGAAATAATCAAAACACTTCTAATTAAAAAATTCAAAATTATAGAGTTTAAACATTTATTTTCTCTTATAATAATGCATAAATGTGATTGTTAAAGCTCTATTCAGATATCAGAATTACTGAAAAATTTCTCTGATATAAATAAGGCACAAATTTTTTTTTTATACCACCCCCATAAAAAAGATTGCACACACACATATATAATGATATTTTAACATCTAATTTAAATCCAAATTAATTTTTAAAGTTTTTTCTTAATTTAGCCCACTAAACTACTACTACTTTCACAATAAAAATATTCTTTTATTTCTTGATTCGATTCCATTTTAGTAAAATTTAGTCAGCGATTTCCACACTGCAAATGACTGATAAAAACTACTGATATAAATAAATAGTTTTTAAAAAGATCTCTGTGCTTCCTCTGCTTTGCGACTGACATATGCAGAAATTCCTCAGAATTTTAATAATATAGTAGCACTGTCAACAATATTTCCCTTACACAAATATGGTATATAAGATGAGGGAAAATTAAATTTTATCCCTTTTCACCATTTCTGCTTGCCCGTGCTGTTAGTAAATATGCTTGCCTGCCTCATCTGCTGAGAGAGAGAGAGAATAAAATGACTTTTGAAAATACAAACTGACTTCAATTCCATAAGAGAATAAAATGCCTTTGTCTTCAAAATTTTAAAATCTTCACATACATGCAGAAACACTATTGATTTACTAAAAAATAGTTCATTATTCCAAATCACCTTTTATAATCTTTTAACCTAACTTTGATCTAAAATAAAATCAAAGAAACAAATATAAGAACATACCAACTTCTTTCAAATATTCAAAAACTTTTGCAGTTGTAGCTGTAGAAATGACAGATTTGCCTTCCATATCATTTGCTTTTGCTCCATCTCCTGCAGTTATTCTGTCTTTTGATACCATTAGAACCTTATTTGGGTCATTTATAATCTCAAGGATTCTTTTGGTTTTGCCTTCAATAATGAGGGCACCTGTCTTTAGTTCTGCAAAAATTATTAATTATTTTACTGTTTCAGTAACAATTTTGAATTATTGTATAGAACAAAAATTATTCTTAATTATAAATTAAAACAATGAAGCAAAAGTTTCAACAGACTAATATTTATATCAACTCATTAATGCTCTCTAATTTATCAAGTTTAAGTAAATCTTCTAAATGCAATGGCTCTGACAAAAGTAAATGATAATTTGAGTATATATATATAAATTTTTCATAACATTTAAATAACAATAATAACATTTATATATTTAAAAAAACCACCACTTATCCCTATCTCTACACCACTAAATAAATTCTAAAAACAGTATACTTCATCAGAATATTAAATGCAGCTAATATGTTGTAATTGATGAAAGTATTAAAAGAATATGCAAGAGAATTTTGAGGGTAAAATGTATACACCGAAATTTATTTCTTAAAAAAGTTTCAGGTGATATGATTACTATTAATATAGAAGATAAATTATTAAACATGTGCAAAAATTGTATTCAATTAACAATACAAATATACCCTTCATGCAACTATCATATCAGAAAATATATCAATTTAAAACAATTAATTCAGGTTTTCATTTGTAAATAAAGAAAAACATTGCAACAAAATAAGTTATATAATAAGAACTAAAATCATTTTACAATATAAATGATTTTCATTAATAGTGAGTGGAAAAATATCAAAAACAAAATTCAGATATGTTAATTGGAACAATGTAATTTTAATTATAAGTTCCAGTTTATTCATTTTCACAAATGGAATATGCAAACTAGATTATGCATAATTTTTTTCTACACCAGGGAGGTTGAATAACTTTATTACAAAAAATAAGGGGAAAAAAACCTGTCAAGATTTTATTGTTCAAAAAGTTTTACAGGGAAAAAGACAACATGAGCTTCGATTAAAGAGAAAGGAATGTGGTATTAACTTTGTTGACAGTTGCTGTTATATTAACTCGTATAACAATAAAGAAATTTAAAACGCACTCGAATTTAGCTTAATTCAACATCAAGGAGTGTATCCATGGATATTATTGAACAGATTTAAAGAAAAAAAATAATGATTCACAATTAATATTTTAATTTTACTTACTATATAATACACTAGAGTTTAATCTAAGAAAAGTTAGCTTACCTGAAGACATCTCGATAGAATTGCCGAAAAATACTTTAATTAAAAATACACGTTAAGTTTTCCAACTGATTGAATTGAAACTCTGGTTGAAATCAAAAATTTATACTTTAAGATTGCAAAATGTTGTCTTGATAAGATAACATAGAAAAAGTCAAGTACTTTCAGTAACACAAAATTTCTTAATGTCAGTCTTCCGAGGACAAAATGATAAGAACAATTTAATCAACCTGCTATCATTAAGCTATCTCAGCCTTTCTGTTATCTTCTTTTTATCGCACACACAGTAATTTTAAAATGGAATGGAAGCCTAAATTTTTAATACAGTCAGAAATTATATGGAGAGAGAAAAGCTTATAATAGAATTAAAGTGTGCTACACTACTTTAAGGTATTGGGAATGGTATTTAAATTCGTAAAAAAACGCTTTTCTTATCAGAAATAAGCAAATAACGATGTAAAACGAAAATAGCGCCAAAAACCGGCTTTAATCGCGCACGAATACAGTATCGTAGCCAATTGCTTGTCAGGACGCTGTTGAACAAGTAAGATTTAGGGAAGGTTGTTTGTCACGTGTCCAATCGTTACGATAACACTTGGCGCAAACTTCAGAAAAGTTTTGAACGGCGTGGTAACGTTGCTCCCAGAGGCATTCGTACACTAACTGAGAATTACTGTATCGTTTTTTTAAAATAAAATGAGTTTAGAACTAAATGAAGAAAATTCAGATGCTTTACGAGAAGCCTGTGGCCTTTTCGGTTGTATTGCTACAGGACACTGGCCCACAAATTTAGATGTTGCCCATATTATTTATTTGGGTTTGATCGCACTGCAACACAGGTGAGTAATCAGCAATTTTTGTTTTAGTAAACAATTTCACCTTTTTTTCTTCTTCTAAATGTATCGTTAAATTTTTCTGTATTGAAAATAGCACTTCTGTGCATGCAGATTTAATGTTATTTTCTTTATGCATGATGATAGACTATTAATAATTTGCTGAAATTCTTTCATTAGTTAAATAATTCATTTGAGAAATTAATTATTAGCAATAACTTGATTATTAGCAATAATCAAGTAGAAATATTGGATTCAACTCAAAGCCTCTTTTTCTAAATATTTATTTAAAACATTATTTTTTTAAAAAAAGTGTGAGCTATGTTAAAATTTTTATTCAAGTATAAATTTTTATTTATGAATAAATTTGAAATTAAAAATAAGCATTAATTGAAATTTTATAGTTTAAAAGTTGAAGTAATAAAATTTTAATAATTTTTTTAATACCTAAAAGAATTAAATTTAAAAATAAAATTATATATATATTTTATAAATATTTAAAAATATTTAAATTGTCTCTAATTTTTTAATGATTTAATGATGTGAACTTATTTTATGATCTTGATATGAATTTATTGCTCATTTTATTTCAAAGTACTCCATGTTTTTTATTTATATTTTGATTTTTTTTTGTAAATTAAGTTTCAAAATATTAAATTGAATTATAAGTAATTTTTCAGTGAACCAAAAGAATGTTCTATTTTATATACATAAAAATTTGTTTCTGAAAATTCTCTCAGTAAACATATCTTTAATATTCTCTATTATCAAGTAACAGAAAGTTCTGCATGACGCAACAGAATTCTTTATTGAAGAGTCGCCGATTTTGATGATGAAATACTGATATTTTTCTGGTTTGAAGGAGGCATGTGGACACACAAACACATGTTATCAGTAACAATTCTGGGTTTTCTTAATCAGTTTTCAACTAAAGGTCACAAGAGGAAGAGTGGAAATGTACCGATTCCACTTTGCTTACTTCTCAATTTTTATATTCTTCTACGCAAAAATTATTGATAGATAGTAAATTTTGTGTTCTTTCTATATAACTATACATGCTCTTGTGTGGAATTTTGTAATATTTGATTTTAAAAAGCTTTCGAATTTTTAATTTAACAATTTTTAAGGGGGGGGTGGAGTGCTTTTAAAAGGAACTTAAGGTAATCACATTTCTAAGCGAGGATATGTTTTAAAGTGATCAAAAGATTTGTGTAACTGATAAAAGGAACGAATAAATAAATTAATTAAAAAAAAAATGTTTGTATGCAAAAACTCTTTAAATGTTACCTCAAATAAACACTGAAAACTTTTCTAAGCACATCTTTACAAATATAATCATTTTTTTTTAAGTCAATGTATTGCATAGAAGAGCCGAATAATGTGCATAATATAAATACCGAACAATTAGGGGCTTTATTAAAGAGACTGAATTCTCTACCTCTGCTAGAGAAGGGGGTACTATAAAGGAGGTTAGATCTGTTGCAATGTTCATATGCCCGTGTAATGCATTTCATATTGGCTGCACCTAAGAACGTAAGTCCTTGTAATGTATTAGATCAGGCCTACCGTTATTAATAATTGCCTAAAATATGTTATAAAAACAATTGAAATTGTGCAAACTTAGTTGATATAATTTCAATTAGCTAATTTTACTAATTAGATATTTAGATAATTTAAGTGGTTAATTGAGCGTTCAGTTTACCGATATTTAGTTATATCCCCCTCCTTAATCAGCGTCTTTGTCAAAAAAATCTTTGTCATGTGTAATTTTTTCCTTTCTACAAATGATTATTTTTCATTAAAAAAAATTCTTATAGGGGCACAGCAGACGACAGTGACGTGTAAATATTAAACATACTATGTAGACAATCAAATTACAGCAGGCAAATATTCTTTTAAATAGCATTAAAACAATTAATTTTATCTATCCCTATAATAGATATTCTGATTTGAAGAACTGCGAGAAAAAAAATCCTGAAATACAACAAAATAACGATTAAATTCTATTGAATATAATTTATCTATTTCAATAAATGGATGGGACATGCATCACTAATATAGGTAATGCCACAACATATTTTGTTGTTAAAAATTAAAATTTGTTCCTACGAGGTTCAGAAGTATATGAATGCTGGCGACAGTAGAGCTCATAATAACGAGTTACGAATTACATTTAACTGTAAATAGTTTTGTTCTTTAGTATTATTGAAATTATTCGCAAATTGTGAATATATTTGTTTTAGTTGATTCCTTTATAATCGATGGATTTTTCTTAATTTCTATTTGTAAATGGTGTTATATCTCACTTTACCATTTCCATATAAATATCTTGTCTTGAATTATAATTAGAACACAAATAATAGAATGGTGTTAAAATTAAGGGTAAGTTAGGCCAACAAAAGTGCTATCTTGTCACAAAATTCTCGTAGATGATTTCGTACAAAATTTGATAGAAATCTATAATTTAAATGCAATAGTCAATATATTATATAATTTAGGCAGACATTCTGACGGATATAACTTCAATAACAGTTTTTCGAACTTGTAGGAAAACATATGGAAATTCATAAAAGACTTAAGGTTAATTATTTTTTTAACAACCATAATTCTTTCTCAACTGTAATTATTTTTTAACTACTGTAATTCTTTCTCTTAAGTATTTCTATATAAGAGAAAGTGGAAAGTTTCATTTTAAATGATAATGTTGAAAATTTTATTGAAAAAACTGAAATAAGGACGCTTTCTGGTTAAATTTTGTTTGAAAACGTGGAACTTTTCTTTAGAAGTTACAAAAACTTTCGCGATCACAAAATTACTTTACAACTTTGACATATAGTTCTAGAAGTTATGTTATAAATCATTTATTAAGTCCATGAAGGGCACACTGATGTAAAAAAGTTAAATAACTGCTGTTCGGATTATTTATTGGATCTTAACCTTCTTATGCCTTTTTATGCGAAATGAACCTGAAAAAAGGAATCTATTTCTAGATTTTCGACTAGAAAAGTGAGATGTTGATAATATTAGCGAATGAAAGAATGTTTAAATTTTTCAAGTATTGAATCGTGCAGAAATTCATCGATTGTCTTAATAGATTACAGAGTTAATTAACAATGCATGAAAAGATCAGATAACTGTTTCATGCTATTTCTTAGGACAAAAAAATTAACTCAAAATAATTGATCAATGTATTACATATTTGCAGATAAATTTGAAAACAGACCAACATTTTTATGTTCTAGAAATTTCCCTCTCCTTCTTATTACTTAATCTAAAGAGTTATATTATATGCCCTCCTGTACAATAGAGCAATTACACATTTTTTACATAAATTTACACATAAAGTAATATAATTGCAATAGATTTAGTTTTTAATTAAATAATTATTTTGTTTTGATTAACGAATTATATTAATTTTTTTAAATACATAAAATGAGTTACAATCATCTTCCAAAACTCAATAATAACGATAATAAATAAATTAAACTTTAAAAAGCTCTAATTTTAAATAAAATAATTTTTTCCTGCCGGCTTGTTATATGTGCAGTAAAAATAGTTTTACAGAATATTTGGCCAGTATAATTTAAAAATTTCATCTTTACACTAACGATTACTCCATCAAAACACAAGTGATGCATCTTTAGAAATTCATTTATGATTCTCATATTATAACAGATACTGATTTATTTTAAATTTTAATTACATTTTTTCTTTAAGATATCGACTAAGATTTTTAGATTAATTTTTAAAATTAATTAACTAAATAAATTTAAAATTTTATGATGATTGAAACGATGTGCTATGCAATAAATCGGACAGACTTTTGTTTTAATCTCGAAAACAGTTACTTAAAAATTATCTGAATGAAAATTAGACAGAATGGAATCAGTAATAAAATTTAATTCCTCGTGTCTTCAAACTAAAATATATAGCTTTTTTTAAAGGATATGTATAATAAGCTTTTTGTAACTTTAACACAAAATCTTTTGATTAAATCGTTAATTTCCGCAAGATTTGCATTAGAATATGCGAAAAAAAAAAGTATTTTTCTCTAATATTAATTAATACCCACAGTTAATTTGTTACGAAAAATACTTTTTTTTTTGACAGACTGATTTCATCATCATTTAAACTGCGAAAAAAATAACAAAAAAATATTATTGCTCTACAAACGTTTTAAAGCGATCTAGCGATATATATTATGTAATAAGTGATAAGGACGAGACGCATGTATTTAGCAATGCCACGAAACTTTGCAGTTACCGCCAATTGGTTGATGTAACAATGCCTTTTTTTATCTTTAAGTTATGCTTTTAATTATTTATGTGATATTATTTACAATTTTTTTTTTTAATTTTTGAAAGTTTAACCGCATATTTCGGCTTCTTTGCTACTTTCTGTTTTATCATTGTAACATTTTTATCTCTGTTCTCATTTTTAAACTACAAAAGAGACCGTACTAGATGCTCTTTTTTTTGTTATGACATTATTAGATATTTTTAGTATAATGTTTTTGCGTAACGAATTTTTATTTTTAGATTCATATGCTTGGTATAGGCAGCTGAATTTTAATTAGATTTTTTTTTTCAAAAATAATCAATTTTTTGTGTTGGTTTAGATTGTTATTAATTAATATTCATTAGAATTATAATTGATAGAGACTACTATTGTTTTCAATTTATTATTTTTATGTGCTGCTAAAGCTTGAATTAGAAAAATTTTGAAGAAAAAGTACATTAGTTTTTTTTTTATTTGTAATTATGTTGCTTTAAGGGTAGTTGTTTAATAAAGTAAATAAATAAAATTTGTACCATTTTATTTTAAAGGAAATCTTCGAAAATATTATTATATCATGATTTATTCAAAATCAGGTTTCAATTTTTTTGAAGTTATATTAATCAAATTCATTGCAACACATTAAAAAACTTAATATAATGTTTTTTTTTATAATTAAATTTCTTCATTTCATGCCTTAATTAATTCTTCCCCAAAAGTTACTAATAACTTGCATTAATAAAGTGGTAAAAGTAGCTAGTTTATTCACTCATAGTATTGATTTTTCATGCAAATAAATGATTTATTGAATACATTTAAAAACATTTCAGCTTTTCATTAGATGCAACTGGAAAACATAAATTCAATTGAATAAACTTACTACGAATTAGAAACTGAATATATTATGAAATAAATATGGAAGTGATAATCCTGTTATAGAGCTAGTCATTGGCAGAGAAGAAAAACAACGATTGAATGTTTGATGGATGAATTTGAACTCCATTTTCACATTTTAAAATATTGCTATTTATTAAAATTAAGGAAATTATTCTATTAAAATGAAATATGATTAAAGGTGTATTTTTTAAAAATCTTGTGCTGTTGTTTTGATTTATAACACTGTATAAGCCTGCTGACAGTTATCTCTCAACGATGTAAGCCGTGAGAGCGTCTATTTTTTTCAGAAGCGCCAACTAGGGCCAAGAGTACGACTTAGCTTCTTCATCCATACCAGGATGCCAGCTCTTTCTTCTTTTTTTGAGTCTTAATACAGAAAATAGTTTTATAATTGTTTTGGAATATATGAACATAAATTTTCATGGACAGGTCATACGATTACCCATTAGGCGAGGAATAAATCTTTATGTTTCTCAATTAAATTTTCTGGTTGAAATATATTTCTTTTATTTCCTCTGACTGAATGTACTTTTTATTGACACTGCGAACTATCTCCAAAATGTTTTAAATAATATTTTGCAATTCCATTAATTAACTACTTTGAGTGTTGAATTCAAGTGCAGTTTTAAAAGGATTCGATGAATCAGTCTGAAATTCTTATGATGGTTTATTTACATTTGAACTATTTCATTCGGCAATAATTAATTGGAGCTATTTCTGTGCCACTTATATTAATGTTTTATAATTAACGAAAGATTAGTTATATGAAGACTAATATGACAATATTAATTAAAAAAAGGAATTTGAACTCTTAAAAGCTAGTCAACGACTCTCAATTATGAAACATATTCCAAGTTTCTTTTGTTCTTAATAATCTCGCAGTTACTGTCAATTTTTTTCAGCTGAAAAATATAATAGTTCAATACGATTTAATTTTATTTTAACAATGCCAGATCCATTTTGCAATTTGGATATTTTTTCTTTTTCTTTCGAAGGCTTTTTTTCCCACTTCAAAGAATGTTTCATACAAATTTTCATCAAAAGAAACAGTAAACGCTAATGAAATAATAATAATAATAAAGAACATCAATTAGAAATTAGAATTCTCTTTTGACATTTGATTTCTAAAATTTATATTTATAATTAACATAGCATTTAAATGATATGAATAATAATGATTTTAGAGGAGAAAGTATATTTTAAAAAGATTTTTTATACTAAATTATGCTTTTTTTTTGTTTCAAATTTAACTTTAAAAAATCTGTGTAGCATTCAAATCAATCTGATTATCCATTTTAGATTGCGATTACATTTATGTAATTAGGAGTCCAATTTATCTTAGAAAAAACAAACAAAAAATTAATTAATTTGAGTACAAGTGACCAGAAATATATTATGGTAATTAATTTATAAAAAGCAAATAATATCCATTGTTGACAATAAATGCTATTCTGTCCTTCTAAAGTAGTGTTACACCTCAGATTGTCTTAGTAATTGTTCTTGTTCGAGTTGATCTTTTTTTTTTTTTTTTTTTTTTTTTTTTTTTGAAAATTTCTTCGTAAATAGTTGTGTCTTATTATTTCCGAAGCCTCAAACTTTGCTTAAAAAAATACGAACTTGTTTATTTTGAAAACTAAAATTCTTCGTTTTGAAATATTTCTCGTTAGTTATTCAAAATCTAATGTCAATATTTGTCCGCAATGCATTTGTAAAAGATAATGACGAAAAAGTAAATAAGTTTAACCCTTTGCACTCGTGGACTCCGGAGCGGAGCCATTTAAAATTGGTCTTCGAGCTCGAGGGCTCCGCTACAGAGACAATGCAAATAATTTTCAGTTTTTAAAGCTGACGGTGTGTTTATTTAAAAACTGAAAATTATTTGCAATTTCTCCGTAGCGGAGCCCTCGAGTTCGAAGACCAATTTTAAATGGCTCCGCTCCGGAGTCCTCGAGTGCAAAGGGGTAAAAAATGCTTGTATAATAAAATTTATATATGGATTATTAAATATTTAGAAGTTTTAAAAGAAAATAAAGCATTTTAAAAATATTTTTATTACAGGTTCTTCTATTATATAAGTAAACAAAATGTGTTAATTCTGGGTCAATGATAAATCTTTCTTAAGTCCACACCTCAAAAACAGAACGAATTTCCTCATTCCCATTTTACTGAGCAATGCCTTACTGACCGATTTACTTTCATCTTTTTTTTTTTTTATTTCTTTTGTAAACACTCAGTGAGATTTAGGCCTTAATGTAATGCGTTTGATGAAAAGTGCGTTTTACTCTCTTAGTGAGTTAGAACACTCGAACTATCGATGAAGGATGATTGAAAGATAGATGGCAGATATATTTTATTCTCAAATTTATTTAAGATTTATTTTTGACTCCTACAAAATTTAATAACTCCTTCCTTTTAATGCCTTTTTTTCTTGATATATTATTTTGCAATAGAAAATGAAACATGTATCTGTTCTTTGTTGATACGAAGTGCTAACAAATTCATTGACCTGATGACGATGTAGGGAACGGAGCATTTAATTCAGAGGCTGAATAATGTAGATGCGGAGGTAATTCATTTTCTATCAACAGAAGAATCAAAACTTTGAACTTGGTCGAAAAGTATTGATATTCTTTGATTTCATATCAGCACATGGAGGCGATTCATTTCCTGAATGCAAAATATTAACCTTTTTTATTTCTAACTAACTAATTTGTTAATATTAGTTATTGTGCCAAAAATTAATTCTGTTCTATGAATAAAATGAATAAATGGCGGTTTTATTTCGGGAAAAAAAAAATCGAAACAATTATTTGAAATTCAAGAAAAATTGGGAACTGCACTAAACTGGAACTGGTTAATTTAGAATTTATTAAAAGCGTGTTTGTTTAATTCGTGGATTGTCGGCAATATACGACTTATTGGCAACTATTTTTGACTCGTACCTGATGATAAGTTTCTAACTTATATAGGAAATTTTGTGTATTCAGTCTAATTAAAAAAAAAAAATAAGCGATACGTTATTAGTAAATGAATTTGAAATGAAAGCTCATCCTCAAAATTATATGGAAAATATTTTTAAATTAAATTTCAAATAGGTTTTCAAATTTTAAATCACTTGAAAATCTGGGTTTCCATAGTTTTTTTTTAAATCGGTAAATATGGATATCGATATTCCACCATTATGCAAATATGGATAAATAATCGACTTGAATATCTCTGCATTGGATGTATAGAGGTTAAGGTTTTTTCCCCCTTCAGGTAATCGACATTTAGTACAGTTTTTGTTTGAAATCTTAAGTTGGTCGTATAAGTTAATAAAAATATATGATTAGTTGGTTGAAGTAAGGTGAATGTGTATAAATACGAATAAGCGAAAAAATGCTTTATTTCTTTGTAAACGAAGAAGAAATAAGATATTATTCTTTGAGATTTTGATGAATTGACTCCTTTTAGATTTTCGAAGGGTCAAATGAATCTTCCACAATGTGTATGTGTTATGTCATTCGATTTTGAGTTACTGAGAACATGATTAACTAAAAATTATAAATTGATCGGATTCAATAAGGTTTTATATCTTCAAAATGTATATCTGTATCAAATTTAGAATTTTAACCATATAGCGGAATTAAGTTAGACTCCCTAGTCTAATACAAATAAGCTCACGGCACGAACTAGAGTTTTGTTTTATCATAAAATATGAAATGTACGTGATGAGAGCAGTGAAAAATATGATAGAATGCAAAAAAGAAAGATGTGTTGCTAAAAAAGAAAGAAAGTTTTGCTGTTGAAAAAGAAATAGAAAGATGGGAAGAAAAAAAAAAAAAAAAAAAAGAATAGAAAGAACTATACTCGAAATATCAAGGAAATGTTGGCTCTTAAATTCTTGAAAACCGGACGACTTTACTGAAAATATTTTCCTCCATGGCCCCGGAGACGACAGAATTTCAAGTTGGAACCAGTTTTAAAGTGGGTTTATAAAAATATTATAGGATCTATTTTTACATATATTAATGAATAAATCATTTTATATAATCAATATCATTTTCGTATATTTTCGCCTTCCGTCATATTGTTTACCGTTGCATTCCATCTTTTTAAATATAACACTAAAACAAAATTTTAGTTCGGCACGTGAACTAAATTACTTCCAATTCGCCAATCGATTTTTACAGGAATTTAATTACAAAACTAAATATGCCGGCAGGAAGAAGATTTTGACCAAATCCAACATCCTTTACAGTATCATTTACATAAGTTAGTCATAATATTTTACGAGAAACTCGAACAGAGAACACTCGATATTTTTATGTTATCGAAAGAAATTAGAGTGCCAAAAGATACAGAACTATTGAAATTCGCATTGTTTCAGTTTTGAAAAAATAATCTTTGCGATCAATGTTGATCTTGAAGTAGGTAACAGAAAAGAGCGACCAAAGATCAAGGGGGAAATCGCTGTACTTATTCTTTTTCACATTTTGAATATTAATTTTATTTTTGTAGCTAACGTAAATTCTAACATTATTTATTTGATCATTCATAGTCTCTGAGTTTAGGATTATATCTAAACAAATAATACGGTACTGCCGGTTGTAATAGCAATTTGGTTTTCGCCAATTTGTCGATTTCAATCGTCAAACTATATAGCATGTGATTCGCACGTTCAAAATTTTTCATAATAAATAATAATGCACTTGAATATATTTTAATAATTTAGAGAATTTTTTTTGACGCTTTATGGTCGCTGTTACAACCAATTGATACCACTAAGGCTAATAACGAAGTTTGTTAGTATGTTGATGATATGCCATTGATCAGATATTTATAGCGTGATAATAATTTTAGGTTGGCTTATCATTTGTAAATTGCATTAAGTAAAAATCATTCGAAACACTCTATATGTTATATAGTTAGACTTGCAGCAATAGAATTCAGTAGGTAGTTACTTTTTGCTTATTTTTTTCTTTGAAGATAGGTTTTTCAAAATTTAAATTAGACCTTAAAATTGATCCTTTAAGTAGAAAAATATTGTAATCGTCAAATTATTCGATCTTACTATTTTAATGATTTTCCATATTTTGAGAGTAAATAAAAATACATTATATTTGACAGTCTGTTTGATAACTCCATCTTTCATCTGATAGCTCCAAAACGTTGCTGGTTGACGGGACAGAATTCTGTGCTTGATAATTGCATATTTCTGTCAAATTTTCAGGTAAATGAATCGTTGAAAGTGCGACCTCAAAACTTTGATAAATCACCACGTTTCAATCCTCCTTTAACGTGAAAAACATATTTTCTGAATTACGTCTTATCTGTCAACATTTTAACTCAAAACTGCTTTGGAAGTGACTGATAGAGTTCGGTATGTTGTCTTTGCACCAGATTTATAGATGGTTATCAAATTTTGAAGAAATCGTTGTTCAGAAGTATGTCTGTCCAAATGTAAGTGAACTATGATTACAAAATGCAATGGAAAAAAAATTATTAAGTTTTTTAGCATCTAAATTAGATTTTGAACCATAGGCTTGACCGTCTGTTGATTTGTACATTCGCATGCATTTAAACGTGAACTGCAAAACGCGATGATTTTGATGAATAAAATTTAGAATAATAATAAATGATTTTAGTGATATTGTCACTAAAATTATTTATTATGTCAGAAGGCTGTTTCAAATTGCATTTTCTGCTTTCTTTACTATACTTCGAAACAGAGAAATCTCATTTATAACATTCTGTAAACAAAAAAATCGTGCACTCATGGCGTTCACATTGTTTTGTATCATTGGTGCTGTGGCGTGGCATGGCATTGCATCACACCTCTATTAGATAAGTAACTAGAGCATATTCCTATTCTTTTGTGCTATTTTCCCGCAATCAGAATAGTAGATATACCTCTATATGTCTTATTTTTTTAAAAAAGCTTTTAGTTTTGTGTTGTTACCGGTGTTACGCTTTTTTTCAAAACATAATGTAGACGCTCTCCTTTTGTTCTTTATCTGGTCCTTGAAATTTCTCGATTATGACAAGAATCGCAAGAGCGTAAATTGTTGCATCAGAATCTCTGCATTCTTATCTGTGAACGTAAAATGTCTGTGACCCATCCTTTAATCTGATCGATAAAGCATGGCATTCAACAACGTGTGGAGTGTATTTGCTGACGTAAATTTTTTTTTTTCCACATGCCGATTTCTCTTGACGATAACTTTTCAATTGGAGTGAATTCAGTTTTACATTCATAGCACCTTGTATTAAAATTATTAAAAATTTTAATAAAATTTGCTTTATAAATAATGATTTGATTTAAATATTTTATGGCACTATACGGGGCACATTATGAGACTCTTCGTATTGCGAACTTGTTAATTTCGATTCGCATATGAACACGTTTATTCTAATAATATGGGAATGATTTCTTTTAAATTAATTCTTATTTTAATAAATTTAGTAAAATGATATGTATTATATATCGATGGTTTGTATGACATCCACATTTGTACAAAATATTTCAGCAGCTGACCAGTATTTCTTAATACACCAATAGCTGAATGAAGATAATGAATCTAATAGGAATCTAGCCACATATACTTGATAAAGTGTTGATATTATTCTATTATTTTTAACTTATCAAATATACTTTACTGATTATTTACTTGATTTGTTTCGAAATTAAAATTCTCCATCGATTTTTAATGGAAATCAAGTAATTCTATATTAAAATTTTTACAATAAAAGTTTATGGAAAGTTTTAAATATAATATCAATGGTTAACCATTCAATGTATTGCTAAAAATAACTGTACGACGTAAATCAACTTCGAAAAGTACGCTTGGTTTTGATTTGAATGAATGAATACCTTGATTTATATATAAAATTAAATTTCTTATGCTTTAAACTTACTTTTCTATGTAGAAAGCAACCAAATTAGCAAGATTTTGAATTCTGGTACTAAAAAAAGAATTCAATAAAATGTATCGAATAACACTTTTGAATTTAATATCTTTTTATCGTTAATTGTTGATACATACTTAAAAGTTATTTGAAAATTTTTTCATTGAAGCGGAAGTTTTAGTACGAAATTGTTGTGATAAATTGAGAAATCCTGATTCAAAATGAAGAAACAGATGGGCATTACATAGTTCGTTAACCTGTAAACCGGGTATGACGAAGTATTTCATTATGGAAAGAATCGAACAGAAAATAATTCTATAAACTGGTTAATAGAACTGCACTCTATCTTCAGCAGTTGCAGTAAATAGGGGGAAAAATGGTAGTATGTCTTATAGGAGTGTATTTATTTCTTGTTATCAATAGCAACTCAAAATGATAACGTCGGAAAAGCTAAGCTGTGTATTTATTAAACTTAATTGATTTAAATACCATTCTAAAATGTGATGTATGTAATAGCAAATGTAATAATTGTGAATTTGATACAGTGGTGACCTGATAATGTTATGATGATTATATTCTTTTTTTTCCCTATTTTGGAAACGCTAAGCATTCCAGGTTCGAAATCCGATATCATCAATTGCTTTATGTTCAGATTTAGAGAGCATAAGGATCTAATTATTATATTAACTTGATGTTCTTTGAAATAGAAGATTAAACATACCTTTGCCAGTTTGTAATGGAAGTTTTCAAAAGATGATCATCCATGACGATCATGATCCATGATGAAGTTATTTTAATAATATCCTTTATGTTGTTTCAAAGATACAATTTAATAAAATAAAATAAAATAAAACTAATTGGGATGATATCATTCTCAATTACCGAATTATCTTAGAATTTTATAGAAATTAAATTAATTCATTTGGTAAACTTTTGGAAACTCATTAGTAATTCTATAATTTCTATCTACACATATAAATAATTTACAGTCTTAAATGTATACAATAAAGAATTATTAACGAATTAAGCTAGAAACGTCCATTAAAATGTACATCAGATTTATTGAAGATAAATTTACAACAGTATTATTAGTTTATTGTTTGTAAAAAAACATATGATACATGTAATAGTTTATATACTACAGAAATCCGAACTACTGAAAGGAGTTTCTTAGGATTCTGCCAACAAATATTGTGGAGAATCACAAAGGAGGTTTTAGTGATCGGTTCGTCATAATTCATTAATTAGTTGATTTTTCAAGTTAAAAATCACATTTTCATATTTAGGATGGTTAATTTTGTCTTCAGTATTACTGTTGGATCATAACATTGTAAATTGTATTACTTGCAAAGTTTTATTAAATTTTGTACTATTTTTTAAATATTAATAATTTATAGAAAATCTTCCGATTTTAAAAAAAGAAAGATATTTGGTATTATGCAAAATTTTCAAATGGAAATTGTTTAAAAATCAATTTGTAGAGTATACAATTTTTAAAGTATTTAATTTCTTGTATTATTTTAAAGTATTTTTTTTGCACTTAAAAATTATGAAAATAGTTTCATCTCGAATAGCATTGCATTTTTCGGCTAAATAAATTAATATACTACAAAAACTATATCCAACTCATTTGTCCATTTCCCAGAGGCCAAGAGAGCTGTGGAATAGTATCCAGCAATGGAGACAAACACATCATGCGGACCCACAAGGGGTCTGGTTTAGTCAGTCATGCATTTAAGGAAGACGATCTAGCCAAACTGAAAGGCAACCTAGGTATTGGACATACCAGGTACTCAACCCTAGGAGGCACAGAGCATCTCAACACTCAGCCATTTGTTGTAAATATGAAACATGCCAAATTAGCTTTGGCTCACAACGGTGAGCTTGTTAATGCTTCAGAACTACGCAGAGAAGTGAGTATACGTAATTGATTAAAAATTCCTTCGTCGTTACAAACTTATATTTGGTACTTAATTAGATGGTACCATATTGGAATTTACAATTTTTACAAACTCCGTATATTTTATATATGATTCAATTAAACGAAATTGGAGTTATGACTTGTAGTAGCACTGGTACATAAACTTTTGTTAGTAGATGGTTAAGTATACCAAGATAAATTTAACGGTTATTGGCAATGTATCGATTAATGACATAAAAATGGTAAACGTCGTCGCTCCATAAATCCTTTTAAAAATGTTTATTGCGCAGTAATTTAAAATTTTGTTTGCATATGTTAGTGTAGCCTATGTGTATTGAAGGATGTATATAAAATGAAGTATATGCCATAAAGGTTACAGTAATTTTTTTTCTCTAACAACTAGATGTAATTGACCTGATTGTGACATATCAATTGTGATCACATGATTCGAATCATTGCACCACCTAAAAACTACACTTTATAATATGTACTCGGTCCCATACACATTCAACTTCAAATGTCTATTGCAGTAATACATTCTGCCGATAAAAATTGGATTACTGTGCGCTGAGCTTCTTAGCGTAAGCAATCCATAGGACATATATTTCGTGTTAGTTTCCCTCATCCAATCAGAACCCTGGCTTTTACGCCTCTTATTGCTGACAGGGGAGATCATATGATGTCTTCCGATTCTTTTTTATTCTCTGCCCAAGTGTATCAACTTTTTAAAACAAGTCTATCATCAAAAATGTGTTGACGATCTTTTCGGCTTTTCAAGCTCAATTCGTAAATGGTTAACCAAAAGTTGCAAGCATTTGAAATATAAATTACTTGAGTAATATCATACTTGATTTAATTTTAAATTTTAATGAATTTGGTTGAAACACAGATCGCAGAAAATTTCTAGGATCTTCTTTAGTAAAGATGGTGCAATATGTATATGGAAGATCTAATCTAAAGAAAAGTGTTAAAAATTTGGATTTAGATGGAAATTTCATTTCTCAGCAGTACAACGACTCCAAACAGAATGCATTTAACGTTAAAATATGGTATCGTTTTTATTATAAACAGCAGTTATACACACCAATGCAGTACTTTGATATCATTGCCATTGAATATTACCATATATTGTGGGCCATACTAAAAAAAAACACAAAATTCGAAACCAAATCCATTTAAAACAAGTGTTGCAAGAAAAATGCGATAAAATATCTTCATATTTCACCGAAAATTGGTCAAATCGGCGCAAAGACGTTTAAAAGTCATTATAAAAGTCAAAAGACATGCAAATTAGCAGTGGCACTTTATTTTTTATGTGAGATATAGCAAAAATTTCATAGGCGTACTCTCAATTTTTTGAGGTAAAAATCTGAGTATGTTTATTTAAAATGCTTCTGAAAATTTTCAGTTTAGAAATTTTTCGTTGATTGTACTTTATTTTTACTCTAAATTAAACCCTTTTTCATGTGTAAAAATAAAAACGTGTTTACACATATCGGTAATGTGCTATTTATATCGGAAGTCGGATTTATCAAGTAAAAGTGAGGTGTACTCACAATTTTTTGTGCCTTTGAACATGGAAATATTAGTTCAAAAATGTGCCATGCTACTTGAAAAAAATTATTGGTACATCTTACTGAAAACATTTAAATCGAAACAACAGGGGAAAAAATTATAACCGCTGATTGGATGCTTTTTATGAACATTTAATGTGTTAATTAAAATGAAAGAAGCAACTTTAATTTCATTTAATATTTCAAAAGATCCATTTCATTTTTTTCATATCTTTCTTTAAATGTGACTGAAAACGTTATTCGAACAGTTATCATTGGCTTATGAAAAAGGAATTTAATCTCATAGATTTGTTTCACAGAAGTATCAAGAAGTTATCTTCAAAATATATTATGTGTCACATTCGCTACTGCGTGTAACGATAAGATAATGTAACAAATAGTAAAATCTCGACTTTCAAAAATCCCCTTTACCGCAGCTATTTGCTAATAATCAATTACTGATAAATATCAATTGCAGTAACAGCTGTTGTCAGTATACTTAATCATATTTAAATATTTGCGAATTTTGCAGTTACTTTAAGATTGGCTGTAGTTGCTTAGTTTTTATCTATTTAACTTCAAGGTCGCTAAAATTCTTGACTGCAAAAGTAATTTCTAGAGGTATAATTTACGTATATTCAGTGATGAGTCAAACTGATAATGTTTAAAATGGTTCCAAATATGGAAAAATGAGAAATTACTATTCGAAAATTTTTATATCGTTGAAAATTAATAAAATTTAGCAAAAACTTAATTAAAAAATTGTTTCATATAAGAAAGATATTGTTAATATAAAAACTATTTACATAAAAGTAAAACCATAGGTATATTTTTATTCTGAAACTAAGCAAAGTAAAACATACAAATGAATAAAAAACTTGTGATTAGTATGTGATCCCCTTCAGTATGAAAAGTAAAAATTTCTGACAATTATTGGTTCGATATTGCATATTCATTTTATATCGATATTATTATTCAATTCACATGATGCATCTTATTTACTTTGCGTATTTATTTGAAGCTAAGTCAGTTGATGAATCAATGCAGTTCGATTTATTTACTTAATTCTTGCAGGAGAGGGATGTTAAGTGCAAAAGTACGTCCCTTTAGAGCAGGGGTCGGCAACCTGTTTGTCCTTAAGGGCGCAATACTAAATTTGAAAATCACCGAGGGCGCATATTTTACAGATAATCAGATATAAATAGGCATTAAAAAACAGATTTTTTATAACTTTATTTTGTTGGTGTCATACACAATGATACATATAATTCAGTGTGAAACTTGGGTGTCCATATTTTCAGCTAATTTCTTATAAGTGGGGATATATTTAGAGTTCCCGGTCCTTAAACAATTATCTAAATGTGAGTCATTAAGCTTTGTTCGGTATTTTGATTTTAAATATTTCATATTAGAGAACAAAGACTCGCAATTGTATGTTGTTGCACAATATGAATAAATTTTAACGCACATTTTCTTAAAATAGGATACTTATTTTCATCGACTAAGTTCCAAAACATTTTATCATTACTATGCGCTTTTAAAATAATATCACTTTGCAAGTTTATTATTTCTAATTCTAGGTCTTCGATATTATGAAACTCGAAATACTCTGAAACTATTTCAAGAGCATCTTCTTCAGTAACATTGAATGGATTTATGAAAAATCTTAGAACGGGTTCTAATGCTTCAAAATCAAATCTAGAAGAAAATTCTTCTATTAGCTTATCTATAATTTCTAAATATGATGTAGCAGTAAAATTTTCATTATTCAAATTTAAACTCTCAACAGTATATTTTATATTTGGGAAATGTGATAATGATTTTTTCAATAGATGGGATTTCAACAACTCTAACTTGCATTTGAATGCATTTACTGCACTAATCATGACAGTGATATGCTGATTTTTCCCTTGTATTTTTAAATTTAATTTATTCAACTTTGCCGTTATATCTGTCAGAAATCCGAGGTCGATTAGCCAATCCTTATTTTCTAATTGCTCGTAAAATTCGCCTCTTGATGCAATAAATTCCTTTATTTGTGGCAAAAGCATGATAAACCGCTCAAGTATTTTACCGCTGCTCAGCCACCTCACTTCAGTAAGTAAAAAAAGATCTGTGAACTGAACGCCCTCATCTTCTAAAAGTAATTTAAACAATCTGTTTTGCATAGCTCCCGATCTTATGGAATTAATAATTTTTGTTATTATCGCAAATACGTGTTGAAAACCGATTGTTTTTGCGCATAACATTTCCTGATGTATGAGGCAATGAGAAGAAATAAATTTTGGGAACAAGGAATCCTGTCTACATAAGGCAATAAATCCTTTTTTCTTACCAGTCATCGCTGGTGTCCCGTCTGTTGTAATTGACGATAACTTTTGTACAGGTAATTTTACATCTGTTATATACTTTTTAAAAGCAGAAAAGATATCTTCTCATCTGGCGCTTCCCTTTAATGGCAGAACTTTAAGAAATTCTTTTGTTGTAAAATCAGAAAATACCATCTTCATGCAAATTGCTAATTGTGATATATTTGTCACGTCTGTCGATTCATCCATCTGTAGCGAAAAGAAAATACAATTTTCCATATGATTTGCTAATTCTGCCTCCAAATTCTCCGCAATTACTTCAATTCTTCTAGTAACAGTTCGTGCTGATAATTGCAACGTGTTTATAGCTGAAACTATTTCCTGTTTATTTTTAAATTCTTCAAAAAGTGAATCAGCAGCTTCTAACATGGCTTCTTTCACTAATTCTCCATCTGTAAATGGTTTTTTATTCTTAGCTAGCAAATGTGATATTTTATATGACGCGATCGTTGCTGCTTTTTGTTGTTTCAATCGTTTAGTAAAAAACACTTTGCTGGTTAGTTATTGAAGATTTTAAAGAAATATTTTTTTCTTCTAATTTCAGAGTTCATTGGATAGTCCCTATCAAAATTGGTATGAACGGTCTTAAAATGTCGTTCAATATTACTTTTTTTGTGAATCGCAACACTATTATAACACAACAAACAAATACACTTCCCTTTGTAATCAACGAAACAATATAGAAGTTCCCATTCATCGTTAAAATAATATGTTCTTTTTCTTTTACATTTATCCATGAAGGGTTTTGAAAGAAAAGAATTATTTCGGATTACTTGGTAGTTTTAAACGCACGGTCTAACTACACACACTAACAAAAAATACGTGCGTGTTATTAGATACGCTCAAGGTTAGCAAACTGCTAATCTATGCACAATCCTAAACTCAACTGACTACTTGCTGTATATCGCCGTTTGACAAGAGTAAGTAAATCACTCTAAATATCATACATTTACATTAGTCCATCGAGGGCGCATTAAAAATCAATCGGGGGCGAAAACGTGGGCGCCGCGTTACCTACCCCTGCTTTAGAGCATACCAAACATGCTTAATCATAAGTCTTATCGCTCCTCATCGCACACCTTAATGAGATGGAATAGTTGAAATGTGGTCGTCTCAGAATTCGTTGATGAACTGTACACAGTGCTATATGTTCTTGTATCGAAACCTTAATCATAAAGTCTTCTGTATGGATATGATTCTCATGCAGAAAACTTTATTTGAGACATATTTTCCGTAGCTGATGCTAGGAGTTGTTGCTATGGATACAATTTCCAGCAACAGCTGCACGAAAATATTTCGAGGTAGTTTCATCGCTGTTGCTTCCTTACCATTAACTTGTAGCTCCATGATATCTTCGGCGATACCTTCAAGAAGCAGATTTCCTTCTTAGAAATGTAGACCATAATTTATGAATTACCTAAATGCTAACATTCAATTATCTTGCTACATAGGATTGACTCTGACTCGCTTCTTCTCGACAGCTGATCTGGATACCAGACTTCCAGTAGCTGCTACAAGAGAAGATTTGAGGTTGGTTGGTATATAGTTCTCTGTCTCTTTGCAGTTAACTGCAAATGATGACACTAGTAACTCTACTGCTTCCTCAACGGTCCCTTTCAGAAGCGGATGCTTTACTTAGAAATTTAGTCAACAATCTATGGATTACCTAAGCTATAATATTCAATTATATTATTATATAGGATTGGCTCTGTGGTATTATGTTCGTCTAATGGTATATATGGTATTGTAATTATTCAGTTAAATGATCATACCTAATAAATAAGTATCTGGTGATTTTACTTTCTATTTTTCAATCTCTCGTACACAAAGTATAGATAAAATATTCTAATCATCATCAAGGAAAAAAAAAATCTAACTTAAGGTTTTGAGGAATCTCCTCGTTATAAACTTTCTTGAATTCGAAAAAATACATTTTTTGAAAATGTCTGTGTGACAGAGATAACTAAAAAACGATTTGAGGAAGACGAAGGATTTTTGTTGTACAATGTTAACACTAAATTTTTAGATTTCTGTCAAATTTTGGGTGAAATCCGTTAAGAAGTCTGTTTGACGGCCAATCGAATATAAATAAACACAATAATTACAAAACAAAAAGAGCTAGTTGGATAATTTCCGGTACACATATTTAACCTCTATTTAACATCCTTTCATTCATATATAAAATTTTTAGCCAAAATATAAGAGATTGACTGTTCTATCGAATTGTACTTTCAGAAACATGTAAAACGCGATTACTTTGTAACAAAAAGGCATAACTTTGTCACATTCGGTATTCTTGTAATTACAAGTGCAGTGCTATGTCCAATTTTAGTTTCAATTAGACGGGAAAAAACGCATCTAAAACATAAGTTCGATTTATAGATATTTCGGACCCAATTTTCGGTATTAATCGCCTAAGAACATGCAATAGATTCAATAAAAATGTTAAATTCTCGAAAAAGATTAATGTTTCGTAACAATTTCATACCAATGTCACTCAAGGCGTTTTATAGATTAAGAGTAATATTATAGAATATGCGGGAAAGTTTTGGGAGACCGCTACCTTTGGTTTCTTGTTGAAACTGCACACTCTTTTAAGTCTATTTTCAGTTATGTGTTTAGTGACATTGAACGATATCAAGTGTACTAATTTGAAATTACATTCTGATGGAATATTATTCTATATTTATTACAAAATTTGTGATGAATTTTTTTGGTGGTGTAATTTTTTCCGATTGGTTTATTCTTATTTTTTAAAAACCTGGATGGAAACCACAAAAGACCGGATCTCTGATTGACAACGCAACACTTGTCTTTTTACGTTTTAAAAACATTTCATGAAAGCAATGGTTTAGCAACATAGGATAATGGAGATATAAATCTCTTGGGCATCAACCATAGAAGGTTTACGAATACAAAACGTTATATGTATTTACCTCTTTTTTATAAGCCAATGTGTCAAGAAGATGGAAAAATGCCTGTTTCTCAGGCGTCATTAAATATCGAATAATTTCTGTTTTTAAACATATATTTTATCTATGCGTGTGATTATTTTTCTTTTGGAAATTAAATTCTGTTCAATATATCAAATGCTTTAAAATATAATGAGATCGTACTTGATATTAATTACTGAGTGTAATGATATGTAGCATAAATTTTTTCTTACTGCCAAATTCTGATGTCATTGAGAATGCTTATGTTGCTTTAGTCCAAGTGACTTTGAAAATCATCAAAATCTGTATCCTTCTACTTTTTAATAAATTTCGTAATTAAAAAATATTTTTTATGGCGTCCTAATTTTTAAAACTTAATATTTTAATGTTAAGTTTCTTTTAATTTTATATTTCAGAAGTTTTTATTAGATAATTTTTTAGATAATTCCAGCCTGAAAAAGTATCGATGATAATGAATATTGATAATAGATTTCAGCCTTAGTGTAAATAAACATCGCTTGAACCCAAACAATTGTTAAATTTTGTATTGCAGAAATTTCATTTATTACGTGTAGTCATTTTTATTATGTGCTTTTTTTTCTGTGTTATCATAAGGGGAATTTTTTTTTTCTCTACTTATTATTTAAGGGGGAAAAATATAAAAGATTCGAATTTTATGACTGAAAATCGTAGCATGGTAATTTTAAAATTTTTTTTCTCTTAATGACATATTAGCTATATGTATATAAATATATATATTTAATGTCGTAGAAACATACTATACTATATAAATGCATCAAACTAAAACAAAGACAGACTAAATTTTCTGAACTAATGACAAATTAGAGAGAGGAAAAAGGTACAGAAATAAAATGATTATTGTTAATTTTCTTTTTAATTCCGAATTTTTGGAATAGTTTTTGTGTGATAATATACTCCGATCTCATTGCAGAAGAGTCATTAAAATTTCGATTTATTTCTAATTAATTCAAAGTCTTATTGAAAGTTTAAAAAAATTTTACAGAACATCTGTTTGAAAATACAATCAGCAACCAATTTGGTAACTCTTGATCCATGGGTTTTCGTTTTGAATGAATTTTGTATCATGTTTCCCGCAAGATTGAATTCACAGATATATGCCAGTCTATAAAATATCTTATTAAAAGTTTTTTGGAACTACTTTGATATCCCCCCCCCCCGAAAAAAAATTACGCGCTAAATCTGGCATTCCCTACGGACTTTTTAGGATTGTTGTTTCTTATTTTGGTGTTGCCAATTTAGGTTTTTTCAGCTTAGAATCCATTTTGACAAGAAAAAAAAAGGCGCCAAAAACAGGTGTTTTGCTTGGCGAGAAAAAAAGTCGCCAAACTTCCGATTTTTTTTTGGGGGGGGGGTATATCAAAGTAATTCCAGTTTTTTTTTTTATGCACCATTAAAATCGAATGCAGAGCGAATATGAGTCGTATTTTGCACTACTTGTGTTATAAAACTGAAATATCGTAAGTAAAATGGAACTAATCGCTCTATAATATTGATTCACAATATTTAATCAATTACTTGTATTGAAAAAGCAGCAATACACATTCAGATTTGGACTGAATTATTATCTGCACACTTAATGTTGCCATTTTAGTTATTATGTGTTCTATTTTAGATCATGGAAAGAGGAGTCGGTTTGTCTACAGAGTCGGACAGTGAGCTCATGATACAGACTTTGTGTCTTCCACCACCCGAACCGAATAATGAGACAGAGGACAATCCAGATTGGGTGGCCCGAATCCAGAATCTGATGAGACGCACGAAAACTGCCTATGCTCTGCTCATCATGAGCGGTGACACTATCTATGCAGTCAGAGATCCTTATGGGCTCAGACCATTATGTGTTGGAAAGCTTATACCGCCGACAGGAACGAAAGGTATGTCATTGGTCATTGCAATATATCAGACCGTGCTTATATTTTTTAAGATAAGGGTTTTTCTTGGATAAAACAAGCATGATTTGATCAACGATAATAATGAGGATGAATGGCTCCTGAGACAGCCTTTTTTCGCTCTATTTCCCTTTGGTCATTATTAGCAGAAGTCGTCGATCTTTTTTATTGTATGGGATATTCTATAAAAATTACAAACATCAGCTCAAATTCCGTCTTTAGGGCGTTTTTAAGACTAGCGTCTACTTTCATTTGTTCACCTTGTGTGTGTGTGTCTGTTGTGACTTATGGGTTTTAGTTTAGTTATATTAACGTCCCGTTGTAAAGCAACACGAGGGCTATTTTAGGACGGACCTCGTAATTTTGAACCATGGTCAGATGACAAAGACGACATCTGAACTGGCACACACCTCTTCACATCACACCAGCGGGAGGACGTTTGGCCTGACAGATTTAACGTGCAAGAGACCCCCTCACACGACGGTTCTTCGGTGGAATCGAGTCTCGAACCAGAAACCCTCCGGTTCCGAAGTCGAGACCTTACCACCAGGCCACCGTGGCACCTGTGACTTATGGGACTTTACAAGTACGAGCAATCGCTGATTACAAGTAATCGCTGGCAGTTATCTGTCAGCGGTTTAAGCTGTGTGAGGGTCTCTTGTTTTTTCAGTAACGCCAACTACGGCCCAGAGTTCAACTTAGCTACTTTATTCGTCATATTCGCTTGCACAACCCATTTTTACAGAAGGGAGGGGGGCACTTTCACACACCTCACCGATAGAACATAGAAGAAAAAATAATGAGGTCCGAACTCGAACCTCCAGATCACGGGGAAGACAAGCTACCCTATGCCAGAAATCCGACATCTTGTTTGTAAGCCACTGATATTATGTATGTATTTTTATTCACTTTTCTGTTTCAAAGTAGAAACTTTTTAAATTCTGTCCAAAATTTAACATCCGACACCGATGTATAATATTTATTTAAGTTATTAAGTTATAGAAAACATTTTTCAACACTTTTTATTTTTGAGCTAATGAGCTGTCATTGTTTGCAACCGAATAAGTTTCACGTAATAATTCTTATACACGAAATATCATTTTCAATATAAAAATTTTATATGTAAGCTTTTATGCAATATGTTTTTTTATGTAAATGTTTTGTGTTTATTACCTGCTTTGCTTTGAATCCCCATCTTTTATACATTTTTTAAAAATCTTAACGCTTTTGTGTTACTTATGTGCTTGAAATGTTTGTGGCTAATACTCACTCTTTTGCATCCCTCATCATTTGTAGAAGATTGTTCTTCAGATTTGTTTAAGCCTAATGGATTGCCGGTTTCAAATGGAAATGGAAATGTTATGGAAAACGGTGAAAAGGGTATTCGCTTATGCATATTGTTTCCTTATTAATAACCCTGCATGCAAACATAAATATTGGCATGAAAATACTAACAGCATTCCTTAAGCAATTTATCAATATAAAAGATGTGCCCAGATGAAAAAAAGACTGCGGTTATAAGAATATTTCAGTTGAAGTTCATGTATAGAATGGTGTCTACATATAATTGGCGTGAGTACAGCGATTCCAGACTTTTTTTAAACTCATATTTTGGAAAGGGTTTAATCCCTGGGTTGACTGACCATTTTTCAACTTGTACCTTGTGTTTCTATATAATATCAAATCCTTGACTTTTCTGTGGATAAGTTTTTAAAGGATCGAAGTATGTGAATCACGTGAGGAAGTTACGGAAAGATATATGAGGACTTTCGACCAAAACATTTTAACAGTTTGTTTACCTTCTTGATCACATTTAGCTTGTCCTGAATTAGTATTATCTCTTTCAAAAGCGTGCTTTAGTATATATTTTGGCTGACCTGTTTAGATCCCAGCGATGTTTTGTCCCATTGACCTCTATTTCTTCACGTTTTAGTCGGTCGATGAGTAGATTTTTTTAGTGATAAAAGAAACTATCACTTTT
>JAPMOQ010058285.1:2557885-2577006 GCA_026543055.1 Argiope trifasciata | reverse complement strand
GCGATCACCATTCATAGCTTTAGGAAGTTGATTTTCAAATTCTAATGGGGTCACCATTCATAGCTTAGGAAGTTGATTTTAAATAAAAATTTAGCGATGCATTGATGTCCCTCCTTCTTAGCTTTCTAATTAACCTGAGACTGTTAAGAAAGTTCCTAAAAAGGAAGCCTTTTCTAACAGATGCTTTAAAAGTACAAAATATTTTCTTAGATGAAACTTCGCTCGCACATACCTTTCTTATTGGTAGAGATAGTGATTATTCATTTATAAATTGATATTGTAATATGAATCAGAAGTATTTTCAGATTTGAACTAAAGTCGTTTCGTCAAAAATCGATTACTTCGATCGAAAAATCAAAAACTGTTTTAGCAAATAGCACGAGGTGGTAAAAGTTGCTTTTTGGATGGTTAAGCTGAATTTTTTTACGTCATCTTCATTTATTGTAAAAGCCTAAAATAATTATATATATATATATAATATTGTTGTAGTCATATTGACAGTGTTCCTTAATTACGTTGGGTACTTATTGCCCTGACCAACCAAAATTAGCAACTCTCTTTAAAACATTAATTAAACTGAAATAATTTTCATATAACTTATTTTGCACAGAAGTTTTAGTACTTCAACTTACGAATGTATACCATGGTGAGCAATGAACCAATTAAAATCACGCGATTGTTAATTTTTGTAATAACTTTGTAGATAGGTGTGGCATATAGTAAGAATGGATCTTGACATAATCTAGATGGAGACGCACGACTTGCTGTTGCTCCCATCAATGTTACAATGTAAACCCTGCTTTAAGAATTGGAGATAAACAATAAACTTCATATGATCAAACCCCATGTGCAACCTTGGCCCTCATTAGTGAACAGAAAAGCAGATACTGTTGTGACACGTTTACAAATTGGACAAACTAGATTTACCCATATTCATTTGTTGTTAGGTGAACAGCAACCACTCTGTTCGCGATGTAATTGTCAAATGTCTGTACAGCATATTTTGTCAGAATGCCCAAATTTCACTGCCCAGCGCTTGCACTTTTTTCAAAAATCTTCCCCTTCATTATCTTTTCTGCTTGATAAGATACCTCATGTCCAACTCTTTGTTCTTTTAAAGTCCATTAAGTTGTATCCGTTAATTTGAATATTGGTTACATTTTAGCTTCTCCTTATATTCCCTTCGGTGATTCATTTAAAGTAATATAATTTTACCCATTGTTTGGCGCAGTGTGGTCAACAACATGGCTCTTGCACCATACAAAACCCAAACAAAATCAAATTAAGAATTGCATTTTGAGTATATGATTATGTTCTGTCATCCACATGTGACTGCTCTTGTTTTCCCTTGTTTAATATACCATTTTTGAAATGAAAAAACCTTTCTTCGCACTGCTGGTACAAATTAATTGATAATAAAAGATTAACGGCAGTAGAAAAAAACTGCCTTTTTAAATTTTTACTTTAAAAAAAACCCAGGTAGTAACTTACATTCATTTGTTTATTTTCAGTTCTTCCTGATAACGATGATGAGTGCGATGGCTACGTGGTTGCTTCTGAAAGTTGCGCCTTTCCGTCTGTGGCTGGAAGGCTGCTACGCGAAGTGGAACCTGGAGAGATTCTGGAAATAACGAGAAACGGCATCAGATCCGTTTGTATAGTTCCCAGGCCAGACGACCAAAAAATGTCTTTGTGCATTTTCGAATATGTTTATTTTGCAAGACCGGACACCTACATGGAAGGTAAATTCAATACCTTTTTAATATCATTACCAAACACTTTCTCGTACTCTGAGAGTACTCTAAGTACTATAATCTTCAAAACATTCGACCTCCAAATTGTGACGAACCTTTTACATTTCAGACTTCTCAGAGTACGAAAAACACATTTTTAGAATTATTCTGCATTCCCATCTCATTTATTATTATAATAACTCAAAAACACTTTGAGCTGGACAGATGAAATTTGTTTTGCCATTGTTCCACAAAATTTGTAGATTTCTATCATATTTTGAGCGAAAGCAATTTGCAAATAGGGTTTTTTTTTTTTTAATATTTAATAGAAGCTAGCTTACTCCCCCTAAAAAATGTTAAGAGCTAGATTTATAAAATTTGGCACACAGTTTTGACCGTCTATAGTAAAAATCCACATCAAATTTCGAACTTAATCCTTTTCTGACAATCTATATATTCGAACACTTATAAATGCAATGACTCAAAAACGCAACCATTTAGATTCATGAAATTTGGTGTGCGTTTTTGTTGGTAAAATTATAAATCTGTATCAAATTTCAATTTCAATTTGACAAAAAAAAAAAAAAAACCTTTGTTATTAAACTACGGACCAAAAACTTTCGCTTGCAGGATTTTCAAAGTAGTCTGATCATTCAGGGTATTCACGCACCGAAGTCATTTTTTTTTGTGTGTGTGTGTGTGAGGGAGGGGGGGGGTCACCTTTATTAGGGAACATGTGTTAAAAGCTTCGAAATGACTGTTCCTGCTAGCCATATAGAGTCGCTCTGCAAGTTAAAGACTGGGGTGATTCTCTGCCATATATGAATAACATGTATCATTCTTTTAATAGATATTTGTTGATTGATATTTCCTACTAGATCGAATATCAAATTTTGCTTAAAATCATTTATAAAATATCGTAATCAGAACGCAAACGTATGCGACGTTAAAATTTGTGATAACTGTGCATTCATTAAATAGACTGGAAGTAGTAAAAAACGTCCAAAAGATTCAAACTCTATTTTTCCATTAATTTCAAGTGAGCAATGCTTCATAATATGGTAAAAAGGGAAAATACTTTATAGTTCAAAAGAATGCATGGAAGTTTAGTTAGTGTGAACATTCTTGCAGTTAGTTAAACCGGAAAAATTTATTAGTATGAATGCCCTCCCACATTTTTTGCTTTTGACTCTTGTAATAATCACTTTCAATCTTCCTATTCATTTTAAATTATTGTTGCAACTAGAAATGATCTATTTTTACATTGCTATTTACACAGTGAGAAAGGGAATTCTCATAAGGATTAATGGAACTTTATTTTAGGCCAAATGGTGTATACTGCACGAATGGAATGTGGGAGACAATTGGCCAGACAATCTCCAGTTGAAGCTGATGTCGTGAGTGCAGTTCCTGAAACGTCAACGCCTGCTGCTATTGGGTTTGCAGAAGAAGTAATTCTTTAAAAAATATTCTAATATTTAATCCTAGATATACTTTTATTATAATTTTAGGATATGCATACATTCTCGTTACTGTTCTGTTTCAGATGAATGTTGTGTTTGTAATTGTGAAAACTGTTTAATGTTTTTGAACTTCATTTAAATTTAAATAGATTATAAACAGAATAAAAATTATACTGCATGCAATCACACTCTTAAATTTTCAGAAAGCAATTTTTTGGCAGTTAAAAATACAGTAGAACCACCATGCATCGAAAATTTGTATATATGTAATTATTTTCAACAACCTTATATTTAGATGCATTTATCCTTGAATGTATGTTATTTCGAATAAAATTTCTAAATAACGAATAGATAATGCAAGTAAAGTAAAAGAGGATAAAAACTGTTTTACTGATTCTTACTCAAAATATTGATAAAAGTAGGTAGTTTAAAGGGGAAAAATCAATAAATAGTTGCTAGCATATCGCATATTATTATTATCTTCTATTCTGCAAATCAATTTCCTTTATCTATATTTTTGCTTTAAATTTACATTAAGATTTTTAATAATGTGCATAAACCCTACATGGAAATCTGAAAGAGAAGTTCATTATAAAGAAGCCTTGAGGGGGGTGGGAAAGGAGAATGGGGGGAAAATGAAATTTCAACCAGTATAGTTCAAACAGTTTTGAAGTTCAGTTGATTTAAACCTACGAAAGAATGGGATTTAAATCGGAAGTAAACTATCAGAATACTGCAAGAAAATTTATATGCTTTGTATTAATACATAATTTATTTGAATAGTTTTTATGAATAAATTTTTAGGATACTTTAATATTTTAATCTTCATCAATCTTAAATAATTAAATATGCTTCGTTATATTTAGAAAAACTTATTTTTTTTTTACATATTCGATATATTAAAATTTCTACTATCAATTCACCCCCTCTCCCTCATGAGCTTCAAGTTGTGTATATAAAGGTTCAAACAATTACTGTTCTTTATTTCACACACAATTATTTTTTGAGATTAATAAATTAAAAAATAATTCTGTAGTTTTTCTTTCTTTTATTAGTTTATAGTGGCTTTGCTGTGTAGGTTAAGAAAACTTACGAAATTGAGTTTCATTTGTTTTGGTAAAAGTTGAATTTTTAATGCTGATGAACATGACAACAAAGCACTATTTTTTATTTAACTTATAATGTTTCAGCTTCATGATATTTTATTTGACTAATGCTTTTATATTTCAGTCTGGCATCGCCTACAGAGAGATTTTTAGCAAAAACAGATATGTTGGTAGAAGTTTTATTCAGCCTAGCACAAGACTAAGGCAGTTGGCCGTTTTAAAGAAATTTGGTCCTTTGAGTGAAAATTTTAAAGATAAACGTATAGTTTTAATTGACGACTCCATTGTTCGAGGCACTACAATTGCTGCTATTATTAGAATGCTCAGAGAAGCAGGTGCTACTGAAGTAATTATTATTTTTTGCTTCTTTACAGCATAGATGGGTGAAAAAATATATATTAAAACAATTTAAATTATAGCAAATTTTAAGTTAGAATGTAATTGAAAATCTTTATTTGAAAACAACTTCATTTGTTTTTGTTGATAACTTTTTCCATCTCTCAGATAGTGTCTTAATTCCATATTCATAAGACATATTATCTTTGTCAGCAAAAAAGGGAATTAAATGAGATTTTACATCATTAGTGTCATTTAAAAATTTATTATTTAAAGAGCCTAGCAAAAAATATATTTGAACTAATATCTGACCTACATTGTACATTTCATTTCATATATAGTTTAAATATATACTTAATTAGCATGCTCTGTTACAAAAATGAATTGTATTTTTTATCCCTGATATATCCTTCAAGTTTATTTTATGATTTTAAAACTTTCTGTAAATAGAAACATGTATGGCATGCTGAAATACATAAGGAAAATTCGATCTTATTCATTGGTTGATAAGGGACCCAACATATCAGGTATTTAATGGAATGGTAATTTAGAATGAGTTATTAACATAAAATTTGTACTACTTTTGGAACAAAATAAGATAAATCATAGAAAGCAATGGAATTTGAAAGGAATTTTTTAACCTTTCATGATTAAATAATAATTGAATTTTCATTATTTTGACTTTAAAAACCAATTTATTTTTCATCATTTTAAAATGTACTTTCTTTTTTCTTTACAGGTTCACATACGAATAGCCTCACCCCCATTACATTTTCCTTGTTACATGGGTATCAACATTCCTACTAAAGAAGAGCTTATTGCAAACAAACTAAATGCCGATCAGTTAGCTGAGCAGATAGGTGCAGACAGTTTGGTATATTTAACTGTAGAAAATTTAGAAAATGCAGTTAGGAAGCACGCAAATACTGATGAGAAATGTGGAGGTCATTGCACTGCTTGTTTAACAGGAAAATACCCCGTTGCACTTGAATGGTGAAATAACTCAAATGGACACAAAAACAGAAAGTTGTTGCATCTTTTTTTTTTATTGTTGTATAGATTTTTAGTGATGTTATTGTTCCTACATTAATTGAACTTTATAAAATTTTCTTTATATAATTTTTTTTCTAATCAAAAATTTAAAATAATTGTAATTGTCAAATCATGCTGTAAATAACATCATACTGTTTTATGTAAATGGAGTTTTATAGTTTTAAAAACTATCAATTAGAATTGTTTTGTAACATATTTAAATAAATTTTGATTATCTGTAATTGTGAAATAGAATCTATTGGAATCTTGATATCCTTGCTTTTTGTTAAAAATGTATTTATATTCTCTGTGTACAAATATAATCAATAAGCTGTTTTTAAAATCATGAATTTGTAAGAAAAAATGAGAGTAATGTGAAGAGTGTAAGCAAAATCATTCATAATATGTATGCATATTCTGTTTTGATGGTTTCCTTCCATTTATTTGTAAGAAAAAAGAAAATTATGAGAACAAGTTCAGTTTGGTTATACTAACATCCCGTTGTAAAGCTATAGAAGGACGGACCACGTCATTTTGAGCCACAATCAGATGACGAGGACGGCATCTGAGCTGGCAGCCCCCTCTCCATGCCACCCCAGTGGAAGGACATTTGGCCTGACAAATTTAATGTGAAAGAGACCCCCCTTACACGACAGTTCTTTGGTGGAATCGAGTCTCGAACCTGAAACTCTGATTCTGAAGCCGAGACCTTACCACCAGGCTACCGCAGCCTCTGAAGATATCAAGATAATATAAGCCGTTTATGTTGTCAAGATATTTTGCAAATACTTTTAAGAAAAGAGAGGAAGAAAAAGAAAAGAAGAAATACAAGAAAATTATTGACATTGTATGTAAATAAATATTGAGAGGGTTTTTAAGATCCCAAATTTAATGAAAAAAAATGGAATCAAGAAAAAAAAAAAACATGATTTGGGACTTTAAAATGGTTTTAATGTTGAAGAGAGATAACCTTAGTTCATTTTTATACATGAGTGGTAAAAAGTACTATATTTTTTGTATTTCTAAAAGTGCCATGTAATCAATAGTCTTCAATTATATATATGTGTATATGTAATAATAATAAACCATGAATGTTTGTTTTTCACTTAATATAAATTACTTTATATAAAAAGTGCTATATACAGATGAAAAAAATGTTTGTACATAATGCACTTAATGCCAAGTTTTTAATAAATTAAAAGTGCATTTGATTTTTTTGCAAATTTTTCTGTTTATTTTCTAGTATAATGCATTAGAAATTTTTAGCTATTTATCAATCATCACATCTCACCAAAATATAGTATTTCATTTGTTTGTAAAAATACACACCATTAATTTTGACAGTATTAAATATAACTATCAAAAAATGGGAAGTTATTTTTCAAAAATTCAATACATTCTTAATTAAGTTCACTGCCACTGACATCATCCTGTGAGGAAATTTAGGAAAAATAGATTTCAAGATTAAACAGTTGAAAACAACTAAAATTTAATCATTTAATTCATTAATAAAAAGTGATTTTAAAAAGTTAAATTTATGTAATTAATATCTTTCCCTCTTCAAATGACAACAATATATACATATATTTTACATATTTCCTACCTTAATGTTTATTGGAAGAAATAATTTGAAGAAGCCATCAACTGTGAGTGGATTTGGGATGAAATTTCATTCTGTGTCTGTATTATTAGTAGTCGTCTACAGTTTTATTAGCATTTTAGGTTATTTTAGTAATATTGGTAAAATTTAGCACCAAATCTTTTAGTGTCTTATTTCTTGAGTTCTCATAAATACAGACAGATTTCCCTTCCAAATTTAGTAGAAAATGGTAATTTTGTTGTGAGGACTGTTCCATTTGTCTAACTTGTTATAAGTTCAGCCACATATTCACAGACTGACATAAAATCAAAAATTACTTATTTCATGCTTATTAGAAATGACTTGTGTTATAAATTAAATGCTGAGATTTCTCTGTGCTATCAAGCTTGTTATTAGTAAATTGATATCTTAGAAAGAATCATTCATATTTATTTTTTTGAAGTTTTCGCAAACCTTTTGCAAATAAGTTAAGAGTTTTATCTTTGTTTCAATTTTATTTTGAGTAACTTTTCAGATATTTTTTTTTCCTTTCTTATAAATAAATATAAAATTTTTTAAAACATTTTGAAATAAATTGTATGTGGAAGAATTACCAAATGAATTCATTAGTATAATTAAAGAAATTTCCAAGTTCAAAACATATATTACACTAAGAATACATCCAGAGTGTTGCCATAAATTACATTTGCTGGGCCATAAATTTACTTTTAAAAATACAATTATGTTTCAGAAATGGACCAATGAAATAATCAGATGTTCACATTTTTTTTTTACAAATTTCATAAAGCAATTAAATAAAAATAAATTTTATTTCATTTTTCAAAATGCAGTTTTAACATGTGGTTTCATTTCTCAATATATAGATCTACCACACATTTTTATTTTCCAATATGCAATAACAACTTTATGTTTTCAAAATTACACTGTTTCTCATTTTATTGAAAAATACATTCCCAAATAAATACATGCCTTTTTTTTTTTAATCTATATATTTTGATCAAAGTGGCTAAAATGATATTTAGATATGTTACTTAGAAAATTTGTCAAAATTTATTGTTTTAATTTATTATAGAAAAATATTTTTTTAGTTGCTAAGACTCTTAATTCTATAACACATGGTCATAATGTTTATAGAAATCTATATGAAAAACATATTTTGATCAACAATAACTTTAATTATCTATATAAACTTAAACATCCAAAAAATATTGTGAATTTTATACAACTTACAAAATTTGTAAATAACTCAGTAAAAATCACAGCATTAATATTGCATCCAAAGTATTCATTATCTGGTAAAAAGTTCTTCAATTTCATCAACTTTTTTTGGACAATCTGAAGTTAATACTTCATACCCATCATTAGTAATTAACACATCATCCTCAATACGAATACAAATTCCTTTGTACTTTTCAGGGACTGCCATGTTTTTTGGAATATAAACACCTGTTTCGAAAAAAAATTGTCAATAAATTATAATGGTATTTGATGCATAGAATACCAATCAATTGAGATAAAAGTAGATTTTTTTTTATTAAATTTTATAAAGTACAACATGATATTGAAAAGTATTATTTCAGCCTTAAAATTAATCAACAATACATAAAAATCTAATCGCCTAGTCATTGGTGAATGAAAAGGCATGAATTTCTTATCATCTAAGATCCATAAAAAAGTTTTATGATGGTTAGCAATTTTCATTTTAATCATTGAGTCACATTAGATAGATTATTCATAAATAGTGTTTCAAACTATTATTTTTACTTCTTTAGATGATATTCAGAACTATTTAATTTGATAAAATGATATATTATGCAAAACAATAAGAAAATATATATATATTTGACATAGTTTCAACAATTAAACCATCTTTTGCAAAATACACATAATTTTTACCCACATTGTTTTTTAATGATAAAAATATATATGAATTAATTGTTTTGAAAATAAAATCTAAAAGTTTCATTATTTAGAAAGTTTAAACTATCATTTTTAGAGCTACTTAAATGTTGTACTTAAAAAAAAAATGTACTTAGAAAATTTGAGATGATTTAGATAATTTTATCATTTAAATGCTCTTGTAACCATAGTCTCATTCAAAGATATTGTTTTGATAACTATAGAAGTATCTGGCAGGATGTTAAAAATCTTTATATGGCAGAATAAAATAACCAGCAACAATTTTTTTTCTTAATACCTTCATTAACTATTTCTCTTTTTCCTATTTTAATCTGCTTTCTTAATTCTATTTATACAAAGACCAAATATTCACTACAATAAATCAACAAATAAATAAATTATTCTATAATGTTCATAAAATATTCTTACCAGGTTCTACAGTGACTACCATCCCTGGTTGCAAATGAATACCTCGAGATATTAAACTAGTATCATGCACATCCATTCCTAAATAATGACTCACATGATGAGGACATAATTCAAATCCAGCCTATATGCATAAAAACACGCATATTTATTTCAAAGGGATTTTATATAATTTTAGAACTGGAGAGGAAAAAAAATAGTTCCAAACAAATTTTATTCTTAAGATTTACGACCAATAAAGCAAATTCTTAACTTATTAAAATATATAAAGCAAATTTGAACTTGAGATATCATTACAAACTGTTGTTTTTACTTTTAAACAATCTCATTCTTTAAATTCTAAGATTATATTGATTTTGTCAGATCCTATGAATTTCAGCAAAGATACAGTAATACTTTGAACCTCACAATTCATGTGTTTTTCATTCTGTTAAACAATACAACAATCATGTTAATAATTTTTTAACTTCTCCCTCAATAGCATATATTTTGTATTAATAATCCATTGGAATTTCTCATTTCCTTGAATCTTAGATATGTTAGGTTCCTAATCAATTTATAGTTAAATTCCAAATGCACTAATGTATCATAGCATTCTAAAAAAAACTGCTCTATACAGAATGTTTATAAATTAATGGGAAAAACTTTAAGAATAGACCAGGCATGTAGAATTAATTATTTTTTACAATAGAACATGGAGATATAAATACAAAGAAACTTACAATCCTTTTTTTTTTTTTTTTTTTTTTTTTTGGAAACAAATTACAGGGCGATTGTAAAATGAATACCTAGTGATCGTATCATTGAAGAAAATGGAATAAACATTTAGATGCAGGTTATTAGCTTCAAAGTGACAAAATTTTTATCACAAGAAGGAAAAGATTTATTTTAATAAAAATTAGTCAACTCATAAAACAATCAATTTTTATTAACAAATATTTCAAGTTAAAAAATATTTGATCCTTCCTTACCATTCTTTTTAAATAAAAATATAATTAATATTTAAAATCATTTTATTTATTCATTCTCAAATTTTCTTTGAGAATGAATGCTTAGTTCAATTTTGTATAATTCTAAAGAGTACTAATAATAATTCAGGGAAAGAATTTATTTTAATTGGTTTTTAAAAATTATTTGGCATAGTTATGATTCTTTCATTTTTCATATTTTTATACAGATTCAAAAATTATTAGATAAAAATATCAGAGGAAAAACTGAAACTAAAAATAAAGTAAGAAATGATAATGAAATTCTGTGTCTTATAATATTTTTTACTTTGAAATATTATATACATATGTTTTAAAAATAAATATATTTATTTATATACAAAATGCAATAGATAGAGCATTAAAATTAAAGGGATGTTTAATTCTTCACATTTGATGTTTGAACCACATAACTATCAATAACTATTTGATAAATGATAAAAGTAATTTTTGTTATAAGAATTTAATAAATTACAAATATTTAATTTTCTATTAATAAAAGATATGAGAATATTTTTATAGTGAGAATGCCAATATCAGTAATTATAATAAAAGAACATGGAATTACCAAGGTGTTTTAAAGGAACATAGATCTTAGTTTTTAATGATTTTAAAATAAGAGTAAAGCTCTTTTTAGTTTCACCACCCCTAATTTCCAAAATTTAGAGGTGATTTTCACTTTCTCTTAACTTTTCTAAACTGTGTGTACAAAATATATAAAAAACATATGAAAAGAAATGAAAAAAAAACACATGAAAAGAAATGAATGAAACATATGAAAAAAATATTTCATGAAAACTAGGCAAAATATCAATTTTCTATATATAACTTTAGCAAGTGAATTTTGTTACATATTTAAAAATTATATATGGGGCAATTATTAAAAATAAATAAAAGATATATGTGATTCTTGAAAGTAGAGTAAGTTAATATAACTTTTAAAAATAACTAAAATTTTCCCTTATATGAAAATGTTATACAAAAGATTGTTTGAATACAATCATGTCTAATAAAAGATAAAAAATGAAAAACCTTCTAGTTAAAATTTAAATTTTTGCATTTTCTTTATCAAACTATAAAACAATTTATGAGAATATATTTTAGTAGCTTAAAAAGTGCTTCTATTAAGTAGTTTAAAATGCTTATTGAACACGGCATTTTCACTTTTCTTACAAGTTTTTAAAAGTAGTAGAGAAATAAAATACTTAATGCAGCAGACTTTTAAATGGGGGGAGGGGTTCTTATTACATAAACATTGACATGTTGAAAATATTTTAAGTGACGAAAAAACACTGTTTGAATGTCAGTAAAATTTCTGTTTAAAAATTTTACATACAAATTTGTATTTGTTTTACATAAATTTATAGGTTTACTGATTAGTATATCAAAACAGTAATTTAAGTTTAACATACTTCAGCTAATTTTTCTTCAGGCACAGAATCAGGAATTATATTTAATTTTTGGAATTCTTTTCCAAGTTTCTTGCACATAATCTTCATCAAATCATCTAAAGGTAATTTTGTTGCAAGCATTTCAATGAGTTGCTCTTGCACTGACAAAACAGCCTCATATACTTCTCTCTGAGGGGGAGTAAATTTTCCATTCACTGGCCATGTTCGAGCCATGTCACTAGCATAGCCATTATATTCACAACCTGTAATACAAAAGTAAAGACTATAGATAATGGGGAAAAAAAGACATGCTTTATTCTCCTATTTCTATCTATGAAACCTATTAACAATCTATAAAATTTTCATTATTAAATTTTGCTAAAGAAAGCTTTTATAATACTTTGTAATGAAAAAAAAAAGTTTAGATTGAAGATTTTTTTAAATGTATAGTAAATAATTTACATAAGGTACACATCAATACTGAATTAGGGTTATTTAAAAACTGTCTGAAACATCATGATAGGAAGATTAAGCTTATTTTCAGAAAAATATTGTGAACACAGCATGCCCAACAGATATGAAGTGAAAAAAAAAACACATAATTCTTTTTTTGATTACGGTAATAAATTTTAAAAAGCTGTATTAAATTCTAAATTGTAAATATGAGAATTTCTAATATCAATATCTATTACTAACTATTATACGGTTATTATTTATCTTACAAATGATAAATATTACCTTTTATTATTTGCAAAATCAATAAAACTTTACAGAAGTGGCAAGGAAGTGAGTTGTGAAATGAAGTGAAAAGTAACAAGGAAGCTAGTAAGTTTAATGATTTTAATGTGCTAAATACTTTTTAGCTCGTATAGTTTAAATGAAATATTGCAAGGAACTTCTTGTATTTTATTTTGTAAAGTATGCATTAATAACAATTTTTTTAAAAATCTGTAGTTAGGCATTAAAGTAGCCACAACTTGCTACCCTATGCTTTGGAATAATCTTAAAAAGGACACATACTCCTAGAAATTTTTAATTTAATTTCTGTTTCAATAAAAATTAAAATGCTTCTCCATTAGTTAGAATAGCAGCAGTATAAAAGCATAATCATTAATGCTAATTGTCATTTTCTGTATACACAAACAGTTGCCAAAATGCACAATAAATTTACATCGCAAAATGAAGAACCTTATGTAACTTAATGGGTAACAGGTTACTGTGCATAGTAAGCATTTCAATCATTGGCAAGAAATAGAAAAATGCAACTTTTTAAAATTTAAAATTTGATTATTTAAGCCAGCAAAAACAAACACGAACTGTTTTTGATCCCACCATTTATTACCATAAAAAAAAAATTCTAGGATTTTTTAAAAACATGCTATTGTTGATTCAGTACATACATTAGTGACTTAGAATGAATTGATTAGAACAGTAGATAACAATAAATAGGATCAAATTTATTTTATGCTTATGCTGGTATTATACATTTATTTATGCTATACCTATGACAATGAAAATAAACAGCCTATCTAACAGATTTTCTAGAAAGTTTTCTCACAGTTATTAAAAATGATGGAAGAAGAGATTAAAAAAATTATATTCTCAGGAAGGAACAATACCGGCAAGCATAGAATCACATTTTGTTTTTAAACACACTTTATTAGCAGATAAAATACTTAATTGTATTTTTGCCACAGCAGCATATTTAACACTTAAGAAATAATAATACCCTCATCTAGATTAAAACTTGAATAAAGAAATTCCGTGTTAAAATCTAACAAAAAATGAAAAGGAAATTTCATAATCATTTGTTAAGCAGATTCACCATAATTAGTTAAATACAGAAATATTCATAAATAATTTTTTGGAAGATATAAATAATCAAATGATGATATAAGACAAAAAGGTCAAAGAAATATACAATTCAAAAGTAAAATCATCATTTCACTAGGCTGTTCTTGAAGTAAGAATTTGAAAGTCCTACTTTGAAGTGATTTAAATGAGGAAGTTACAAAATAACTCACTTTGATTGAAGATGATCTAGATGGAAGAGGAGTTTTATGAATGATATTTGATGAAATATTATAAAGACCATGAATTAAAAAAACATTGCAGTTTAAGTAAATATTCACATCTTTCTAGATACTTTTTTTATTTGTACTATTTTGAATTAAATAACTTTAACAAGAATAAAGTTTATGGTTCAAAATGTACATATATTTGTGGAAAAAATTTACATCTATTTTAAGGATAAAAAGTAGCTATCAAAAGAGAATGTGGTGAAATTTCAAATGTGCTGCATAGATAAGTAAAAACAAAACAATTTCAAGTAACAATAAAGCAAGTATGTGTGTTGAAAGATAAAATGGTACTGAGATACAACAACAAAATAAAAAGAATAGACCTTATAAATCTCCTACCAGCATCCATTAAGACTAGTTCATTATCATTAATAATTTGATTATTATCAATGTAATGAATAACACTAGCCCTGTCAGCTCCACCAACTACTGGAGGAAAAGCAGCATGATCAGCACCTAGTAAACGACATTCAAAATCCATTTTAGCTTCCAAGTGAGACTCGCAAACCATTGGATGAGAAAACTTCATGACTTTTCTCATAGACAGAGCAGCTATCTTGCAAGTTTTTCTCATCAGTTCTGCTTCATTATCAGATTTAATAACTCGCATTTGGTGCAGTGTAGATTTTGGAGTTTCCAACATTATACTTTTTGAGTTTGCCGCTATAAATTCTCTCATGGTATTATGCACCAGAGGAAAAGGCGTACTTAAATAATCATACCAAATAGCAAATCGTTTATTGCACTTAACAAAGGATGCAAGGAATTTTTCAAAATCGTTTGTATATAAAGCACTGTCCACACCCAAGAAATTCACAACAGTTTCTACATCCATTTTCTCTCCTTCCCATTTAATTGAATGAGAAGATTGTTTCGGAATAAAAAGAACGGTTTTAACAATTGGATTTGATTCATCAGGTGATGTGTATATAACCAGTACACTGTTTGGCTCCTTGTAACCACAAAGATACAGAAAGTCGGAGTTTTGTCGAAAGAAATAAGGTATTTTTTCTGTCATATTTACAATTGTGGCTGATGGAATGACAATTAAATGAGAAAAGGAACTTTGAGCAGCTGAAAATTTTTGATGAATAATCTCTACCATCCTGCGTCTTCTTCGGCTATACACATCTGAAGTAAAACCAGGGGTTATTTCGTTATTTTTTAAAAGATGAGGATGAGATGAAGCAGTTGGCTGAGAATAAAGAATATATTTAGAAGATGAACTTATACTTCTAAAATTCCACTGCTTCTCGATAAATTTATTCATTATTTTCTTGAAATTCCATGATCGTAAAATGTTTCCAGTACAAGAGTAACACAAACTATTCATGTTAAAATAATTATAAGATAGTGTAATGTGACTAAGAATTATAACAACAGTTTAAAAATCAACAAGCTGCAGATAATAAAGTGCATGAAAAAGCCAATGTTTATTTACTATTTTGTATCATCTACGGTTACGAGTAACGTTGAAAACCGCACTATTGGAATATATTTTTTAAAATTTTCTTCTTCATTATTTCGGAATTAATCAGCTACACCGTTGAACCTACAACTACCAAATTCGAGGTGCACAATTCCTTGGGGCCGAAAATGAGTACTTCGGAGCAATTTTTCGGAATTTTTAATTAGAATTAGAATTTAATTAAATATTAAGAAAAATTTCATCGTTTATCCTCCATAACTTTCGAAAATATAGCACAAAATTGACTTTTACATCCTACTAAAGATCAAAAAATTATCTTGTTAGAGCTACTAATATTTTGATCAACAAATTTAATTTCTATTTTTAATGAATTTCTTAAAAATAATTAAAATATATTTTTTAATAAATAGAAATAAAAGTTAAGCTGTCGCACATGTAACGAGTATGTGGCGGTTTATAGAGAGGTCGCGCCATTGGGAAGATTGAATTCCTCCAAGGATGGAATTCGTGACCTTACAATTCGTAATCGCTTAACATATCCGCTAGACAAAAGAGATCACTAATGTTTAGTGACTTTTACTGGTTTATAAAGATACCATTACAAATGAAAGGGGAAAAAAATCTTTTATCAATATGGTGCCACGGTGCCATCAGATTGACAAAATTTCAAATCAAAAAATAGTTAAACTTTTATTGCAAATTAAACATATAAAAATGTAATTTTATATGTCTGAATGAACTGAAATAAATATAAAAAATGTTTTTTTTAAAAATGTAATGAAAAGTTTTTATGATTTTTACAGGATTATTAAATCAGCTTTATTTAAGACAAATAGGGTTTAATGTTATCTTTTTAATTCAAGGCCCAACGACTAATTTGCAAAACTTTAATAATAGAAATCTATACTTATAATAAAGCTCAATGTGTGTGTGTGTGTGTGTGTTGGCGCTCTACAGGCCAGACCGTTGGACCTACAGCTACTAAATTTGGTACATGTATACCTTGGAGGTCGGGAATGTGCACCTCGGAGCCCTTTTTTCGAATTTTTAATTAGAACTTGAATTAATTAAAATTTAAGCGAAATTTCAACGCTTTTCCGTTATAACTTCCGAAAATATTATTGCACAAACATGGTTTTTACATCAGTTTAAAGATAAAAAAAATTAGCTTTCTAACGGTGTCGGTTTTGCTAATTTTAAACGTAAGCTTCTATTTTTAACGAATTTTTAAAGAAATATTTTAATCATGTTTTTATCACGTGACGGGATAAAATAAAAGAATGCCGGAAGTTCGAATAAAAAAATTATCATCGCAAAATAAATTTAAAGAAATGCAACTTTTAACACGTGATTGGATGAAATAAAATAAATATAAAATGTGATATTTTCTAAAAAAATAAATGCAAAGCAAAGGATTGTATGATCGTTTGCAATATCTAAATAATTACTTCAATAAATCTTCTTTACGGTAAACCTGATCGAATTTAGACAGGATATGCATTGGAATCCGACTTAATGGGATGTTTTTATTATCGTTTGCAATATCTGTATCATTAATTCAATATATTTTTTTTTTCATTATAAAATGCGATAGTTTCTAAAAAAATAAATGCAAAGCTAAGGTTTCTATAAAATCTGCAAAAGCACGTCAAAGGGTAAAAATTAGTTTTTTTCACCGTGTTGCCATCATTTTGACGGAAGTTCAAATTAAAAAAAATAAAAAAAAACTATCATCGCAAATTAAATCGGAAGAAATGCAACTTTTAGCACGTGACTAGATAAAATAAAATAAATATAAAATGTGATATTTTCTTTAAAAAATGCAAAGCAAAGGATTCTATGATCGTTTGCAATATTTAAATCATTAATTGAATAAATTATCTTTATTTATACAGGATTGAATTTATACAGGATATGCATTCAAATTCCTTTCCAATGGCCAATTTGTAAAATATTATTAATAGACATACATATTGTTTAATACTATTAATTTTATCTAAATGAAGTAAATAATTACATTTTATGAAGTTTGACTTAAACAATGCATTTATGAATAATGATTTTTAGATTTCTTCATACTTTGCTCTGTCACCCATATTTTACAAAATATTTTTATTAATATTTTAAATAAAAGTTGCTACATCAATCAGTCTACTAAATCAATCATTAAAACTGACTGATTTATAAAATTAAAGAATATTATTAGGAAAACGCTTTCTTTTAGAACTTTCCGTCCATCATCTCAAAGAAAATATTAATTTCAGGCCAATCAATGCCCGGAGTTACTTCAAGGCTAATGAATATGTGATTTAATTGAAAATGTTAGAACCCATTACTCATGGCGAACCAGCTGGTCGCCAAAGGCGGCTAGTAATCTATAAAGAAAGTCAAAATGAATCAAATAATTACATAGTATGTAATATGAGTCCATAAATATTTTAATAAATGAAGAAAGTTTAGTATTTATCTAGATCCTCTGTTCTATGAATCATATTTAACAAGATATTTTCACACTTATATTTTAAATAAAAAGAGAAAAACTTCAATCAACTAAGTCTGTCTGTAAAACTGACTCATTTATGAATATTTGAATATCACTATTCAATAAGAATGGGTAATTTTAAACTACTTCATCGACCATTCCAAAGATGATACCCTAATCAATGTCCAGGATTTCTGAAGACTGACTGGCCTAAGAATGAAAATGTTGATTGTTCTAAACTATTCTATTCAAAACTTCATAACTCGATTTAATTTGATAGGAGAAGATAGAAGCCTTCATTTATTTATTTGAAAGCTGAAGAGTCAAAAATATTTTGTAGAATATTATTTCTTAAAACTAAAACATGTATAAAATTTTGGCAATACTTTTTGAATTATGTTTATAAACCGAAAAAAACTAAAATATTGCTATTTACACCATTTAAATCCTTTTGAAAGTAATACTAAAACCTATATTTTGTGGCGAATCTGTGAAATTTTACAGCAGCAAAAAAGTGTGGTGGAGGGTCTAATGCCACTTGGTCATACCAAGTCTGAATGAGCGGAGTTCATTCGAATTAAGACAGTGGTGTGCGCCTTTCGTTGTTAACGAGCACCATTAAGATGAAAGTACAACTTTGCTCGAGCACACACAACACAAACCTCGAGTTCATTCATTCATCTACAAGTCAGAATTTTGATCCAAATCAGAGATCAACTCATCTCTGATTCAGTACCTCTAGAGGTATAATTTGTTATGGGAACTTGGAAGACTTTGCTGTCACGACGTATTTAACGTGAACCAACTGCCATTAGCCAATTCGGTGGTCTTTGGCCGAGACGAAGACAAAACTCACTACCTTTCGGTTGCGAGACTGATGCTCTCCCAACCAGGCTGCCCCCCCCAAAAAAAAACACTCACAAAAAATAATTCACAATATCATCAATAATCGTACACGAATATTATCGTAAAATATTTTAAGCAAGTAGAGTAGTTTACAAAGCTGTTGAGGATGTTCAGTTTAGTGTAAAAAGATAATTTGTATATTGAGAATTCAGTACTTAAATCTGTTTTTGTTTAGTCATAATTTCCATAATTCGTCGTTACGAAACACACACACACACACACACACACACACACACACACACACACACACA
>JAPMOQ010058285.1:2472674-2557875 GCA_026543055.1 Argiope trifasciata | reverse complement strand
CACACACACACACACACACACACACACACACACACACACACACACACCCACACACACACACACACACACACACACACACACACACACACACAAACAAACAAAAAGAAGAATTTTACTCATCACAATTTTAAATATTTTCTTGTTAACAGAAAACACATCTAGACTACAATTACCAATTAAAATACCATCTGCTATTGAATTTTTTTCAATAAACAATAATCGACTTCAATATTTGGCGACGAACTTCTACAGCATATTTAGAATTCTCAAGCAATCAGTAATGAATGTTTTACTTATTGTATGCAATTAATCATACGAAAAACATGTCTTATCTGTCTATATAATTTCTGGCAGGACCGTTGATTACATTTTTAAACGATCGTGAGGAATACAAGCATATTTAATTAATTTTTGTTTCTCTTACCGTCAGAGTGGATTTTTGACTAGACATATTAAAGAGTTGCCTGAGGATGCAGAACTAAGGGAAAGGGATAGTAAGAATGATTATAAAAATGTCATTAATCTATTTCAAATAAAATTGCAAAAACTGGAATTTTACACTTTTTAAATAATATTTTTTTCGAATGCAGCTCGTCAGATTCCTATATGTTCCCTTGAGTATTAATTAGTCATTAAACTACTCATATACAAGGAGCATTTGCTTAAACAATATTGAGTATAAGTGTAATACATGTAAACAGCAGGAAGTTGACTGATATTTAAAATTACTGCATGAGGTATTAGTTTTGATACATCAGTCAACATTGCAATTTTGTCATTGATAATCTATAATTGTGTATGAGAAAGAGGGCGAGACGTGTTTAAAGAGAGAGGAAAAGAAAGAAACACAAAGTGCACATAGACATAGTCATCTCCATTACTTGCAGCCTATGACGACCATCTAGTCCGCAGGCATATTAATTGTTTTTACTTTCAATTAAATCTCTTATGCATACATTCCTCTTCATGATTTCATCAACAAAATTTTTTCTGAAAAACAAATCGTCACTTAATAGTATTGTATTTGTTACCATTTTAATTTATTACCGTTGATTGTATTAATTACCGTTGATTTTTTTATATGCTTTTTAAGGGTTAAATTTCTATCTTAATTTAAAGCTTGAAATACACCACTAAAGGCATCATAAATAGCAAGTTTTATTTAAATTTAATTGAAATGGCACTCAATTAATATTTCAATAAAAAAGTTGCTCATTAAAGGAGCCGGCTAGCAAAAAAAAAAAAAAAAAAAAAAAAAAAAATCTTAATTTTTTAAATTTAAAAAAATTTACTTCTGAATAAATAAATAAATAAAAAAATAAATCATTAATGAAAAAAAAAAAAAAAAAAAAAAAAAAAAAAAAAAACACGTTTCTTACTTTTTAAAATTCCGAACTTTTTACTTGCGAATTGTGCCGTTTATTTTGAAATTTTTTAAATGTTGCTTTTATTCAAAGAGCAGCATACTGTTTGGCTATTCAAATTTATTACCTATTTGTTTCCGATGAACAAACTATAAGCTAAATTTAGAAGTAAACAATAGTATTTTCCTCACATTTTAAAAACTATTGGACAGTTTGTATGCGAATTGTACTTTTTATTTTGAAATTTCATTGTACATATTTTATGTAGTTTATTTTTTATTTTTTTTCTATTTCTTGTATTTAAAAAGCTGTATATTATATGTGCTTCCCAAATTATTACTTATTTGTTCCAGATTTGATCGTCAAATATGGTTAATAAACAATTTTTCCGGGTTTTTTTTATTTGAATGCAAGAACTTTGTATTCAGGTAAATATTCAAGGCATACTGGTTATTTATTCAAGATTTCTAAATTAATTAATAAAAGTCATTAAAATTTTTATAACTATACTAATGATAGCTACAAAGGATTTATTAAAGTTAATTATTGTTTATTCATGAAGTATGTGATGATGATGATAATGATATCGTGTTCGTGTTTCCACGGAAAGGGGGCGCAATAGCTTCTTAGGGTAAAGACCCCTGAGCACCCAGAGGGCAGAGGCCTGACTTCTAGCTCAAATGAAGGTTACACACACATTCGCTTGCACAACCCCTTTTTACAGGGGGACACATTCATACATCTCACAGATAGAACTCAGAACAACCATGTCCGAAGCGAGACTTGAACGCGGGACACTCAAATCACGGGAAAGACATGTTACCCCTATGACAGGACGCCCGCTCATAAAGAATGTATTTTGGTTAAAACAGTTAAAAATTTGATAAAGATATTTTTAGTTTAATATCAATTTTTTCTCTTCTGCTTATTTTTAAGCAAAGGATCGAATATTTAGTGTCATCTCATTAGTTTCAAATCAGCGAAGTTCTAATTAACTCAAAGATGCTATTTAAAGAAGTTAATTAATTCATTTCGTTAGAAAAGCCACTAACAGGATAAATTTTTATCTTTAGTACAAAAAAGGAGTCGATCTGATTGTTACAGGAACCCAAAAGCCCCGAATCACATTTTATCTATTGCAAGGAAAAGAAAAAAAGCCGAGGTTTCCCAAAATTTATTGTCTCGTCTTTCCTCTGGGTACTTCTCTAATATTGTTCTTCATGTAACGAGTGAGGTTGCTGTTTTCACCGACTCTGATTGATAAATGGGTCGAATAAAAAAATAACAAAAGGGAGAGTTCACTGACCCTTATTGAGAAAAACAGATTCTCCCTAAAACCTGGCTGACATTTAATTTAAACTTTTTCAAGGAATTTCTTTTCAAAAGTAAAAAGAAGAAAAAATGATTGTTTCGAGAATTTTTTCAATTTTTCATGTAATTAAGCTATCCATCTTTAGTAGTTTTTTTAATAAGAAAAATCGGTAAAAAATAAGTGAATTAGAAAAAAAAATTATTTTTAATCAGAAATAATGTAAATTTCGTTTGTTTTTGAGCAATTAGATTATAATTTTGGATAGGTATGCATACGAGTTAAAAAAGGCAAGGAAATAAAATGAGAAATTTAATTGTTTTTTAACAATTAAATTAAAAATTCGGATCGATGTGAATATGATTTTAAAAGTGAAATATAAAAACTAAATAATCTCCATAAATACCGAACATCGGCGTTACGATCTATTTCTGCATACCTTTAATAATATTTCCTTATATTTGTTACGATGTCAACAATTCTTCTGTACCTATGCTGGGCCAAGGTAACCTGGTGATAAGGTCTCAGTTCGGAGTCGGAAGATTTCAGGCTCGAAACCCGTTTCCATTTGACAACCGTCTTGTAACCGTCTGGGGATGCTAAACCTATCGGGTTTAAACGTCCTCCCGTTGATATGCTGTGGAATTTTGGAGAGGGCAGCTCCATACCAGGATTCGTCCTCGTCATCTGAGTGTGAATCGTCCTCGTCATCAGAATTACGCGTTACTTAACAAAACAGCCGTAGCTTTAAAAACGGGAAATTAATATAACAAAACAAAGCCATATTTCTCATTCTTACGCAGCGATGAATACGAGAGTGAGATATCACTGAATAAGAATTTATCCAGTTTCTAGCAAAGAATACTCAATTTATATTAAAATTCAATATTTATTTAAAGTTTGAGTTAAAATAAACCCAATCTCGCTTCAACTGATTTAACCTAACTCATATGAAATGTACTGGAGTAACTATTCACTTAAAACCAACTATTCACGTTTCGATAAAAGACAAGCTGATATAAGCCTAAATACATTTCTGCATGATATTTAAAATTCTTGAAGAAATGAAAGTAAAAATAGGCTTTCCTCAGACACAGCTGGTTGGAGAGTCCCTAAATCTTAGAGTAATTTTTTGTGTCTGTTATCGAATATGACTTTCAAGATAATTGCATTCTAGTACCTAGTATTATACAAGATCTAGTACTATCTTTTAGTATTAGAGGTTGAGATATTTTGAATAAGAAGTTCATTCATATCAATAAATTGTCTTTGCTATTATTGTTTGGTTGCAAATTTGATGTCAACAACCTAATAAAGAATCAAGTAATATCTTTGATGGAGGAGAAGGATAAAATGTTCAATATGGGGGCATTCCGCTTTGGTTTACTTTTATCTTGTACAGTAATTTTGTACATGGTTGGAGCCAGTTCTAGTTTTATTATATTATTCTCTTTATGTAAGCTATATTAATAATCTGATGCACTATTTATTTTTTACTCTGAATTTATTTACTTTTTTTGAGTCGTATTTTCCCTTACAAACAAATAACAAAACTGTAAAAAGAAAATAAAAGTTCCGGTAAATTAAGCGATTGTAGAAAATATTTATATGCATTTGTATATAATATTTGAACAAATTGAAGGGAATTTTAATTGTGGCAATCTGATAATTCGTTGAAAATATGATGTTCTTATTTTTGAATTTTGAACATATTTTATATTGTGGATTAGAGTATGGTAAGTATGGCTGTATACTTACTGTGGTTTGAATGGTAAGTACTGATATACACTTACTGTGGTTTGTATGGTATATGCGGGTGTGCACTTACTGTGGTTTGTATGGTAAGTACGGGTGCATACTTACTGTGGTTTGCATCACGGAGTTGTTGATAATATCCTAAATGGATGTGATGAATTGTAGAATGAACTCCTAAGACTATTTGTGCAGCCCAACCTGAAACTAGATATTACCAGAATACTCCACACTACAGAAGATAATAATTGGCATGGGATGAAGCGAAAGGTCAAAGAACTTTCTCTTTCTACGACACCACATCGTTTGAAATGGGCGTAGATGATTCACTGTGGAAATGAATATGAAAAAGCGGTATGAATACTGACCTACCGTCAGGAGAAAAACTCTTGTAACCCTAAAAGTAAGGGTCAGTCGATTGGAAAAAGAGATATTCTATTACATTTTGCAGGTGAAGGAAATGGGCGTGTTTCTTTTGGTGCCAAAAGAACCGGTTAAGGACCGGATATCTGCATTGGCACAAGCAAAATGAATTTCTCGCCTAATGAAGAGCGTTTAGTTAGCCAAATGCTGTATTCTGTTTCAGTGCCTATTTCTCCTCTCACTTAGACTCGTCTTCTTACGGCAATCATGCTCAGGGTTTTTCTCGTGACGGTAGGTCAGTAGTTAGCATGGTTGTCATGGAGCCTGTGGTATATTTCTAAATAGTGAATGAAAAATGAAGGAAATTGGACACTGTTCACGAATGAGACATTCACCGAGGAAAACCAATGAATACAGGGAAAGAGTAACCGGAGTTGGAAATCAGGATTATTAAAAAATGGACAGTCTTGCAACACATGAAACATTCTTAAATGACCAGACTTACTTTTCTCGAAACAAGAAGAGTAAAACAAAGTTGTAAATATTAATATACTATATAGTCATCAGCAGAGTCGAATAAGGAAATTCCGTATTCTGCCCCACCAGATTTTCTATCTCTTCTGGTACATAGCCACATGCCTTGATTTACGCATCCACCGAGCACTATGGTTTGCTTCTTAATCATCTTATCTAAGAAATACAAAATGTAAACTTAACAACTTCTTCTGCCGAGTTCGAATATGCGGGCCACATCAATGAAAATGTATAATTCACAAATTTTAATTTTATGCTTTTTGCATCTGTCTAATCAATCGATCTGACGATAGAAAGGAAATCTAAAATCCGAAGTATTTGAGGAAGAAATTATTTTAAATTTCAAAATTCTTTAAAAACGGAATCTTATGTGAGTTTTTTTTTTAAGTTGAACTAAAATGTTTGTTGGCAACTGAAATGAATTCAATAACTTTTTCTATACATATATATTTTGGTTTTTTTTAATTGTCTTTAAATAGCTTCGTTGCCTAGCAACAGTGTCCATGTACAGGGTGATCAGCGATTAAGCCCTGATTTCAAAATAAAATATCTCTACAACAAAGATTGATAGAATTATGCGGTAAACTGTACATTTATTAGCAAAACTGTAAAAATGCTGTACAAAAGTTTATAAAATTTAGTTACGGAAATCGTTAACAGATGGCGCTCTAATCACAATGCCCAAAGACGCTTTCAGTGTGACATCAAAAATGAAAAATGACTCCAGATCTGACTCCTTGTGATTTCTTTCTGTGGGGAGCATTGAAAGACACTGTCTATAGAAACAATCTCGCCACTCTAGCTGAGGTTGAATCGTTGATTGGTGTTGCATGTGATTCCATTTCTGTTGAGACTTTGCAAGACGTGATGTCAAATTTCATTGTTCAATTACGCCACTTCATTGTTTCGAACGATGAACATTTTGAAAACATTGCATTTTGATTGCAAAGACCACATCACTTTATTTTTTATTTATTTATTTTTTTAAATTTTTTAAGACTCCTTCAGAAAAAGTTTTCAGCGCAGAGCGATATTTGTAAACGATTTTTGTAACTAAATTTTCTAACTTTTGTGCATTATTTTTACAGTTTTGCTAATAAACGTAAGGGTTTACCGCATAATTCTATCGATCTTTTTTGTAGAGATATTTAATTTTGAAATCAGGGCTTATTCGCTGATCAACCTGTATATATGTGTAGCTGTTTTAAAATAAAATTATACTCTTCTAAATTTTAGCAAGCGTTTTTTTTTTGTTGTTGTTGTTGTTGAATAGGGATCGGGAAATAGGGACTGTAAAGGTATCGGGTGGATGCAAGATCCCAATTAAAGTCGAGGATATTTATTTAAATAAATTTGATTTGATTTGAAGAAAGATTTTCTCTTAAAAATGGTGACAACTAATGCAATAGGGGTTATTCTATAGTAAACAACGCAGATTATTGATGGATTGGTCAATTAAAGTGAGAATGTTCTTAATCTAGAGCTTCCCCGAGTTCGATTGTATTACCATGACGGGGGAGAGGGGAGATGAGTGCTGGAACCTAATTTTCTCCTTAATTGATGACCTTGGTCGAATTCCTTCGGAAATGGGTGGCTCGTGTCGGAGAATGGAAAAAGGGAGGGAAGATAAACCTGATTATCTTGCAGTGACATGGAAAAGATTTACTGGGAAGTAATAGATTCGAAGCACACGATGTAACTATACTATTAACAAATAATATAAAAAAAACTTAAAATTCAATTCCTACTGAGGTCATCAAAGAAATTATTTTATTTTAGTTATTTTTTATTAAATAATTATGAAAAAAATTATATTAAGTATTAAAAAAATTATTGGTTTTCTCAAGAATTGAACTCTCACTCTTCACTTTCAAGTGAAAAATTCTGAAAATCCTTGTATTTTCTCGATTGAGCTACTGTTGAATTTCAGTTTTCATTACAATCTGCTAAAACTCTATTTAAAGTATTAACAACTAATTAAATTTAATTAATGAATTAGTATTTGAAAAAAAATCGTAATGACATCAAGTGTCATCCACTTCAAGTTAAAAAAAACTGTATTTGAACTTGAATGGATAAATAAAAAATTATTTTATCAACGATTGAAAATTTGAACAAGATATATGGATAAGTATGTATATAGGGAAAGTGCGAACTAATAGAAGGTATTGAAAAATATTAGATAATCTGTCTATAATTTTCTAATAAGTATTATTTATTAGTTCTGAAGTTTAACAAAAATTTTAGAAAAGGATAAAAGAAAAATGTAGATTATGACCAATTTTTTTTTTATTTTCATTAATCGCCATAAATTATTTTAATGAATTATTATATTTTTAATAATAAGAAAAGCCAGTTTCATAATCAAATTTTATTAAATAATTTAAATGATTTGTAAATTATAATTAAATGTATTTATTTTTCTGGATAGGAATTTCTGCTGAGGGCTATGAGGAAACTATATTTAATAAAAAAAGTAATAAGGAATATTTTGAAATGCTACCAAAGAAAAGATGTAAAATGTGTTTTTTTAATAGTTTATTTTAATTATGGCTAACTGACACCGCATTTGTATTTTTACGTCTTCTCTTCAAGGAAAAGGATACTGGAGTTAGAGGCCTTATCACACGGCAAAATATCTTCGGCACTTTCCGTCAGCAAACGACAGCGAAAGTGACGTTACTTCAAAGTTTCACATGATTGGTTGAATTTCGTTTGCGGACAATATTTCCGACGGCATTTTCTAGCTTGTTAGAAAAAGTTGTCGATTAGGAAACTTGCTTGACCGTTTTTGAGGGTAGAAACGGAAAAGTGCTGGCGAAATTTCACCTTGTGATAAGGCCTTAAGTTATATGTGTAATACTCTTTTATAATATTCAAAATTTGATTTTCGAACTGAAAAACTTTAAAATTATAATCTTAAAACACATTTGTCTCATTGTTTTTTATTATTTCATAAATTTTTTTATTATTTCATAGTATTATTATCAGTTTCTGATGTTCTACAGCTGCTTCCAAGGTAATTATGTTGTGTTATTAGACAGGACGGTTAGAACGGAGGATTAGAAAAATTTCTTTTTATAAAAAAAAAATTTAAAGCAATAAACCAATATAATTTTATTTCAAATTCTATTTTACCAATAGAATTTCATAAATATTTGAAGGGCATTTTAAATAATATAGTTGACGACAAATCACTATTGTACTGTTTAAAATAAACTATTTCATATTATAAATGCCTGATTCATGGATAAATGGAATTGTGTGTTGAAACATCTATTCAACATATTGGAAAAATTCAACATCTATTTGATTAAGTGATTTCATGGGAAAATGAACAAGTCTTCTTTGCTCTATTTTTTGAAGTTTTTTAAAAAAAATTTATTGTGCTACCATGGCAACGTAGGGTAGGTTTAGCATTTACTTTCAGTTTCGAATTTCTTACCTTTTACTTTAAAACCCCGCGGGGCACCTCGTTATTGAGGAGGAGATGCTTCCGGAATGGTGGTTGGATCTCGCCAACCTGGTGGGCAAAATAAAAAGTGGGGGTTTTGGACCTCTCATCGATGACGGGACGTACTTCCTACGGGGAGAGTTGTACCGTGGCCGGTGATCGCCTTTAGGACTCAACCACAGTTCGCCCCAGTGATGCTGTAGCGATTGTTCCGTCATTCAGTAATTTTTCCGTGTGCCTTCGTGGCGGGTTGGAGGTCAGTGATATGACTTACCTTTTGCTTTATCTGTTCAACATTAACGTACATTCAACATTTCCCCCCAACATTAATGTACTTTGTGTGATGCTACCATAAGAACTAAATTGACCATGTGATATTTTCTTCATAATTTAAACTATAATCTTTCATTAACTTTATTTGAAGATAAAATATCGAAGATGCTATTGACTAGAACAATAGAAAGTGATTTTGTAAATAGTTACCGAAGATTTCAGATGAATAATTAAAATTTTCCTGTTTGACGTCGCATAAAAATTTGTACCGATCAATTCCTGCACTTTTTATCCAAAGTTCAACTCATTTAAAATTTGCAAAGATATTAGAAATTTATTGATATCGATAGATAGCAATAATGCATGTTAATACAATCGCATAAATTGTGGAAACTTTTGCCTTCCTTCTTTTCAAATTTCATTTCATACTTAGCATAATGAAATGAAGCTTACACTTCCAACGCTTCGAAATGAAGTGTATATTTTCATCTTAAGGTATCCGACTACCTTAAAAACACTGGTTATCGATCACTTTGGCGATTTTATTACAATTATTATTATTTCTTAAAGTTCAGTCTTTTGTCTTCCCAAAACAGTTTTCTAAGAAAAGAAAGGCTTTATCTATCACCCTGGGTTACATATTTTTGAACTAGAATTTGTCTTTAGCTTCAATTTTCTCAAAACTTTAATTTTCATAAAAAATATCTATTGTTAACATGATATCCCCAAAACTAATAGAAGTATTTACAAAACAATTTAAGCGTGCATTTTAAATAACATGGACAATGAAATGAACCAAAGGTTTTATTGTTGGTGAAGTACTTTTCTCATTTACAGGTGTTTTTAGAAAATTTAAGTTTTGAATTCATGGTAAAAATGCATATATGCGCATATTTTTACCTATAAATTCTTTGCATCCCAAAATGTTTCTTAGATTTTGGCTCATCTCATTCATCTTTGTATTCTGTAACTTGAGTACAAAGAAAAATAGGATTACTAAGTTAAAATTTTGAGTAGAGTGCAAAAAAGTTCTGGTTAAATTTCATTATAATTAATTGCATATTTTCTCATTTCTCAAAATATATTATATTTTTAAATAATTGTTTTTGTATTAATAGTGTTTATTATTGAAAATACATATAAAAACCATAAATAGTTTCTAAAAAGTCCAATTTTGCAAATTTTTTCCTTCGAACGTAGTCGGTTACCTTAACGTTGAGGGCCAAGGTCGTAACATTTGCATGCAAATGGGGGAGTGATTAATACGCATTTTTATACCGATTCCCTGACTCGTTTACGTAATATTTGATTATTCATCACAATGTGACTAAATTTTTCTCTAAACTGAAGTAGTTAGAGTTTAGAAACTTCAAATCGACTCCTGATATATAAAGTAATGAAGACTGCAAATCAGGTCTTGGCAAGTATTCTAATACTTGTTCAGTTTCGGAGCGTCAGATCATTAATATTAATACTAACTATATCTTGAGCCCACTTATAACAGGAACTATTAGGTTGTTCGGAAAGTAATTTCGTTTTTTCCTGACAAAGGATTTAATTGCATTTTTCGCACCCAATTTCATACTTAAACCGCAAAATCATTTTATGTTTTAAGAGCTGATATAGCAAGGCTTGAGTGTGAAAAAGTGCAGCTGATTCTTCGCAGTAGTTTTTGGATGGTGCCCTTTTAAATATGGAGAGCAATAAACAGCATTTTCGTCATTTTTTTCTTTTTTGCCATAAAGGGTAAAAATGCTGTTCAAGCCAGAAATAAATTAGCCAATATGTGTGGAGAAGATGTGTTAACAGTACATCAGTACCAGAACTGATTTGCAAAATTTTTCCTTCAAATGAGGAGGCCAAAAACCACCTCGATCAGTTTTTTTTATAGCAAAGACCAAAACTTTTATGAGCGTGTAATCATGTTACTACCAAAAGGTATTAGACCAGAATGTCAAAAGGTATTAGACCAGAATGGCAATTTTATAATTTAATAAATAATTTATTCATTAAACGAAAATTTCTTTTCATTTTGACACAAAAATACGAAATGACTTTCCGAACGACCCAATAATAATATTCAATTGATTTTATTACTATAATAGATAGATTCCCTTTTATGTGCAACCAAAAAACTTGAATGAAATAACCCAGAATATAATTTTATGAACAACAGAATTATTCAGAATATAGTTTTGTGAAATTAAATCCATTTTAGTATTTTTACTATTATGTATCTTATTTATGAAAAACAGGATAATTCGGAATAATTTATCAAAAAATGAGGAAAAATCTCATAATTTACTTAAAGTCGGGGAAGTAAAAATGCTCGAATTCTCATGTTCATTCAGAACTTCTGGTCATTTCAATTATATGTAATCAATTATTGTTCAAATTAATACATGTATTCAATCACAGTTATAAGAAACCAGTTCGATGCCAATTTGGATATTAGATTAAAGTTTATGTTAAATTAAAAATTAAAATATTTTAAATATTACGACGTTATTGGTATACAGCTCTAGAACATTTCCTTAAAACATTATTTAATAAAGCTATTTTATAAACGTCATTTAACTCAGCATCAATATTTAATTTTAACAAAATACTAAACAATTTTTGGGAAATGGAAAGGAATGAATATTTAAATGTGAGAAAGTTATGCACAGGTTTACTATTGGGTTTTAAAATTTTAAAATTGTTGGATGGAATTCACTTCATTTCTAACTATTTGAAGATTCCTGCGCATTAATTTGAGATTTAACAAAGAATTTTAATGACTTATTCATAGTAAATTACAATCAAATTGATTTTGGCAATTCTTTTATATATATGAATCGAAATAAAATGATAAATTTGTAAAGTACATTTGGAAACGAAAATTCAGGACCCTACAAGTTTTGATGATTAACAATGAGTTTTAACTCATTTATTATTAAAATCCTCTTTTATTATACCTTTGTAAAATTAAAAATAAAATCAATACTTGCATTGCTAAATAAAACTTTGCTCTGACGTTATTTCAATTCCTACTATTAGTTCAGACTCTAGAAGACACTCTATATCTATTTAAATATCTTGTTCAAATTTTCAATCGTTAATACAATGCTTTTTATTCATCCACTTAACCTTAAATATATATTTTTTGACTTGTAGTGGATGGCACTTGATGTTAATACAGTATTTTTCAAATGTTAATTTATTAATTAAATTAAATTAATTTTTAATACTTTAAATAGAGTTTTAGCAGTTTCTAATGAAAATTGAAATCAACAGGCAGTCGCTCAATCGGTAAAATGCAAGGATTTCAACAGTTTTCGAGTGATGGTGAAGATTACGAGTTCAATTCTTGCGAAATCCAATAATTTTTTAATAAATAAATTAATTTTTTTATATGGAAGAAAAAAATTTCTCTTATAAAAAAATATTTAGGATTAAATATCGTCTGTGGAGAATCATGCAGATCACTGAAAAAAATTTCTTTGGCCACTTAACATTGTGATTATGACATATGTATATATACATTTATAGCAATTGTAATTATTTTTTAAAAAGTAATTAACATATTTTTTTGTTGACCTAAGTAGGAACTGATTTACAATTAAAAAAATATTACGTTTTTTTAAAATAAAATACTTGTTATTTATTCTCCTTATACATATCAGAGTTGTGATGTAGAATATAAGGATTATAAATAGCTACCAAAAGTGTGTTAATTTATGAATTTACGACAAAATTTAGGTCGGCGTCCTGTCTTAGGGCTAGCGCGTCTTCCCCGTGATCTGGGGGTCCCAAATTCGAGTTTCGGTTCGGTCATAGTTGTTCTTTTGTATTCTGTCTATAATATTTGTGGATTTGCTTACGTGTAAAAAGTGGTTGTGCAAGCGAATAAGACGCATGAAGTGGCTAAGTTGTACTCTTGAGCACTACTGAAAAAAAAAAGGCACTCATTCGACTTAAATCGCTGACAGATAACTGCCAGCGGCTTTGTAGAGGGATATAAGTCCCAACACAACTACAATAATTAAGAATTTTGGACAACTAAATATTCAAATTGCAATCAAACCGGCGGTTATATAATAATAGTGACTAATTTATTGAAAATTAAATTAAAAACAAATATTTAGAATAAATAACAAAATTTTTTTATAAAACTGTTTCATCAATAATAAAAATTTCTCGCAAATATAATAAATTGAGGATGTCGCGTCCGTGTTTCCACGGAAAGAGGGTTCAGTAGCTTCTGAGGGTGAAGACCCCTGAGCACCCAGAGGGCAGAAGTTTGACTTCTAGCTCAAATGAAGGTGACACACGCATTCGCTTGCAGAACCCCTTTTTACAGGGGGGCCTTATTCATGCACCTCACAGATAGAACACAGAACAACCATGCCCGAACCGGGACACCCTGATCACGGGGAAGACACACTACCCCTAAGCCAGGACGGCGGTAATATAATAAATAAAATATCAGTATTGTAAATATAATAAAAACAGTTTTTAAAAACACACTTATAAATATACAGTTATTAAAAACAGTTTTAAAATAAATATCCAGTTAAACTTATAAATATACAGTCTTATACAGTTTTTAAAAACAAATATAATAAATTAAAAATCAGTATTGTAAATACAATAAAAACAGTTTTCAAAAACACACTTTTATTAATGTACTAAAAAGTAGAGTTTTCTTTGACTTCAAATGAAAGTTTCAATATACAACTATAATTAATCAATAAAAATATTAGGATGCTTATAATCATTATTTAATCAAATTCACATCACGTATATGAAATCAAAAGTAAAGAAAATTAACCGATTACTTATAATTAAGTTCTGGAAATATGAAAATAATGTATTGCTATAACGAACACTTAAGAGAACAAAATTTCAGAAATATATTAAAGAAAGCAAAATTAACTCTCTTTTGCATACATAAAGTATGTATGGAATTAATTTTTTAATTGAAAAGTATTTTTCCTTTACTAATAAATTGTACATTTTAAAATTTATATGTTTATGTATATTTAAAAAAATAATTAGCTAGTGACTAGTTGTTATTACTAATAAGATATAACTAACATGTTTCTGTCTACTTAATGCAAAATAAGAGTAAAAAGCAAAGGCGATGTTATCTGAATAATTTCAATGTTTTAATTTTTAGCGAGTTTTCTTAAGTTTTAAAAAGAATTTAGCGTTGTAGACTTTTATTGATCTGCAGCAATGATGTGTACAAAATGCCATATTAAATAAGAATGAATACTTAATATTGGTGCATTTTCTTAATTCTATTTCAGACAAAATGACATAAATTAGTTGATAGAAACGAAAAATGACACTGAGAATTTTTTTCTCTGTTGACTTTTTGGCTGAATAATCTCAATAGATTTAGCAATAATTACTTATATAAACTTTGCAAATAATTTTCTAGTTACAAAAGCGTGAGACTAGTTTCCGATTTTATTATATGTTTTCAAAGGCAGAATTAAGAAGAAAATTGAGATAGGAATTTCGAAATCCTTTACATTCTTCAATAAGGTTGGATGTTTTCTTGAGAATAACTAGAATTTCTGAGGAGCAGTTAAGACCAAAACTTGTTAAAAGTATTTAATTTTATGTCTTTGTTTACGCTAGTAATCAAGTCTTTCATTTTTATCCTCGTAAAAGGAGTAGCTTTCGTAGGACAGAAAATGATTTATACTATTTTAAAGGTTATTTAAATGAAATTGATTTAATCATTTAAAAGATAGGAAGAAAAATATCTAATCATTTGAAATTATAAATTTTTCAACAAAACAATGTACTTTTCATTTTATTATTCAAAACATAATATGTTTCCAATATATGAATCTCATGATTTGATGAGACTTTAAAGAACAAACAGCTGAGATAAAGCCAAATCTCTGTTTTTTCACAAATTTCTGGTTTTTGAAAATATTTAAAATAGAATGGTGACAAATCCAGATTAGCTACAATGGAAGATTTAGGTATGGATGGCTTTTTGTTGAAATATTTTCGAAAGTTATAGCGGAAAAACGTCAAAATTTTGCTTAAATTTTAATTAATTCAAATTCTAATTACAAAATCGAAAAAAGGGCTCCTAGGTGCACATTGCTGATCTTCAAGGTATACATATACCAAATTGTAAGTCCAATGGTCTGGCCTGTAGAGCGCCAACACACACACACACACGCACACACACACACACACACACACACACACACACACACACACACACACACACACACACACACACACACACACACACACACATTTGTTGGTTTCCGAACCATAGTTCGAGGCCCGGTTCACGCAAAGAACCAATGTATAAGAGGATCTAGCGAACTCTAAATATGAAAGCTCTCACATGCTCTCCCGCTGTTGCGGTGTAGGCACTTTGAGAAGGTGGTGCTAGTTTAGAAGTCATTGTGATTTGTTTCAAAATTACGAGTGTATCCCAAAACAATCTGAGTATTGTTTCAAAATGAATGCTTGATATAATTAAACTAATCTAAAAAGCAGAGGTCAAAAGCAATATCCAGGAAAGAGTAGATGCAAGGGTATTCATGTACCGATGTCTAATAAGTTAAGCAATTCTTTTCTATAGTCAGCTAACATTACCTCACAACCAAATGTCGAATGCAAATTAATTTGCATTCTGATATCTAAGTGAAGGATTAGAGAGTAGTACTTTTGAAAGAGAAGATATTCTACAGATCGGCCTATTTAGTAAGCAATTTTCAATTTTATATGAAGCCACATATCAAATATAGCTACGTATTCCTTTTGATATCTAACCACATATTATCTTAAATTGAACCATGCATTTTATTTGCCTTCAAACAGTTCTTAATAAATTACAAAATTGAACTTACTTGAGAAAGTCTGGCATATATCAAAATGCATGAATTTCATACCAATAAATAAATAAAAAAACGATTTTAAAAAAGGACTTAATTTCAAATTAAAGAAAACGACATTAAACAAAGAAAAAAGGGAAAGTTTTCTTTAATATTGTTTTGTCTCAGCCTTCAATCCTTTTTTTAAATCGTCCTTTTTATTTATATACTAGTATGGAATTCATGCATTTAATATTGTTTTAAAGAAAAAAAAGGAAAAATTTTCAATATTTAATTTTTTTGACTGTATCATTTTAATTTACATACAATGTGATGTAAATAGTAGCTGTTAATTTAACTACCAGTTTTATCATATCATATTCTTCTTGGATCTTTTAAGAATTTAAGCATATTCTAAATAGGTTCGTTTGTGTTGGGTTTCATTTTCTTTCTAAGAGGCTGTATAAATCACGAAAATGAACCGGGGCCACTTATGAGAAGAACATTTCTCTCAAAATTATCCTTTAGGGAAATTTCTCAGTTTAAAAGCGTGGGACATATTTTATCCAAGAGAAAAATTAAACTGAGACACGCACTATTTTGAGTAATTTCAAAACTTTGCCTTGAGAAGATTTGAACAGAATTTGAATATCCTTACGTTCTTAGATGAATATTGTTTTAAAAGTAAGTTTATTTGATGCATTTGAAATATTTATTTAGACGAAGGTTTAAACCAAAACGTACATTGATGAACGGCATAACGGTGAATTATAAAATAGAAATCATACCATAAAAGTAAGAAGGACTTTTTTCAGATCCATTTTGATCTTATTTAATAACCATTTATGATTAACTATTTTTTTGAAATGTGACTTGTTTCTTGAAGTTATAATATTTGTAGCATATGTTGTTTTTTCGAGAATTTTAATGTTCATTAGCTGATATTGAGGAATTCTGGTGGTGGTGGTGGTTCTAATACCACTTGGTCATACCAAGCACGAATGAGTGAAGCTCTTTCGAATGAAGGCAGAGGTGTGTGCGCCTTTCGTTGTTAACGAGCACCGTTAAGGAGAAAATACGACTTTGCTCGAAAACACACGACACAACCCTTTTTAGGGGAGGTCGAATTCATTCACACACTCATTCATCCATCCGTAAGTTAGAATTTAGATCCAAATCAGAGACCGACTCATCCTTGATTCAGTACCCCCAGAGATATCGTTTTGTTATTTAAACTTAAAGGACTTTGCAGTCACCACATATTTAACATGTCCCAACTGCCATTAGCCAACACGGCGGTCTTTGGCCGAGACGAGGACAGAACCCGCAACCTTTCGGTTAAGAGACTGATTCTCTACCAACCAGGCTACCGTGTCCTACTTGATTAATTCTTCTAACCAGTGGATCATTTTAAATCCACTTCTAGCCGATGAATCATGTTAAGCCCATTTCTAAGTGTAGCAACTTATGATGGTCAAAGTTTCAGCAGACTACAAAGAATTACCAAGGTATTCTTTGAGGAAGAATTTTAATTGAATTCCTTAATTATGAGAGTAAGCTCCTTATCTAAATACTTACAGAGGAAATTTGTCCACATTTGTATGTTCCACTTGGATTGAAACAAAACAAACTTCTAACATTTAAAAAGAGTCAGCTTCGACTTTTAATTTTAAAGATTTAAGAACACCTTGTCGCTAGATCGACTTAAAATTATTATCTGTTTTTAAATAATGTTAGTTTTGAGTTTAGCTAAGAAAAATTCTATGATTTTTTTTCTCCAATTCAAATTTCTCAATCATGCTGTGCCAAATATTTGCATATTCATAATTTGCGACCTCTATCGGTAGTTGTTGATTTTAACCGTATAATAAGTTAACATTTTTGTTGTTAAACGCAAAAAAAAAATTTATTTTAACTTTTTTATTTTTGCTTTCTATTCTTCTTTAGTTCTTTAGTTTCTTTCTATCTGAATAGAGGCCATTACGTTTTCTTCTTGACATAAATTTCAAGCATTTATTATCCTTACGCAAAAGGGCGTTATAAAGAACTCCATTAATAAATATACAAAAAAATATTTCAAGAATAAGTTTTTAATCAAATGGGAATGAATTAAAAAAAATAATTTTTTTTTCTAACTTGTTACATAGTTATTTGGCGAAAATTTTTTTTTCAAGTGCTTCCTAATTGCTAACTTTTTGTTGTTATTGTAAAATTATTTTACCTGACTATTACGTTTTATTTGATACTGATAAAAAAGAAGCAAAAATTATAGTTTTTAAAATTAATTGCTACTGACAGTTATTTTATTTTTAAATTTGATGTGTTCTGTATAAAATTTCAAAAAGTGTAATCGGAAAAAGAAGATTCATATCCTGTCATAAAATGAAATTAAATGTTGATTTAAGGCTACTAGTTTATTGTCGTGCTAACAAATCAAAATCTAATATAAACCTACTACTTTAAGGTAAAAGCCATATATTTTACATATTATTTCTGTACCTTTTTTTTTACTTATAGCATTCGTATACACATAAGCAAGGAAAAAAATAATAAAAATTAAAATAAAAGTTATCATGTGAGAACGTTGTTATTTTTTAAGTCATTATCTGTCTTCAATAATTTAATTCAATAACCAGTTTAAATCGGTTTGAAACAATCAAAAGACGTCTCTATCAGTCGTGGGATTGTTTCAAACCTGTTTAAACATGTAAATGCCTTAAATTAATTAAGACAATATGTAAGAATTCAGGGAATGTATAATTTGGAAATCAAATTGCAACTTTAATTAGCAATAAATCGCCAAATGGACAACCTTTTGCATTATTTTCTACTAACCCTAAAAGCGAGAAATTAATGCCTCAAAAGCGACAAATCGCCAATTTGTTACCTACCCTTTTGAGGCTTCAAAAATCTCAGACCAAAAAAAAAAAAATGCCATGTTTTTAAGTGATAAAAGGAATTTTCGAATTCAAAGAAGTTTAACAAGGCGTCCAAATTAATTAAATCTCGAGTTAATTGTTTTGAAAATTTCAGTATTTTTCTGCTGTACTTGATGTGAGAGAAAATTAAAAAAAGAAGGCGAAAATCCGAACAATAATAAAATTGTTTTTTAGTACTTTACGTAATATCTTTAGAGACAATAAAATGTTGAAAACTAAGTGAAATTCAACCTTATTGTGACAAAACTATCGGAAAATTGATCTGAGAAAACTAATTACTTTTTCATTGACTTACGGTCAAAAACCAAACTACTTTCTATCATTATTTTTTTAACTTAATTTATTTCCTTTCACTGTGTAAATTTTTAGTTTTAAAAGCTTATAAGACGAAAGTGACTGATTTAGTTTGATTTGAGAAATTCAAAGTACTGCTTCAGTGTTTTAGAAAGACAATAAAATAGATTCGCCTGCATTGGAATTGACGCCTGCATTCTTCCTACTTGACATAAATAAATTTTATCTAGTGTTATTGCAAGAAATATTCGACGGCTTCTATGACGCCCTTTTCCAAGAATGAGTGTAGAAAACGATAACTTTCTCTGTGCGAATTATATGTCTGCAAAGAAAACACTTTTGCAGCCACCATCGCCTGCAGACGTGCCGGAAGTTGATATGATGTGAAATTGCCCTGACTTTCGATGGGAAATCGGGAAACTCCAAAGTAATAGCCAGAAGGGAAAGCTTTAGATAAAATGAGTAAGTGTTACTATTAAAAATTTCTTAAAATATCTATTAATAATATAGGAGAATGTGTATATGTTAGTGCAATACAGGTCTGACATTTGACATGCAATCACCAAATTTGGCACAGTTATACTTTGGAAAGTGGGAATGTGCCTTGGAGTGATTCTTCGTAAAACTTTAATTAGAATTTTAATGAATTTTAAATTAATTAAAAATTACTACCTTTTAAAGCGCTAAAAATTATTTTAAGTGGCATAAATTTATTTGCTGCAAAATTCTTCAGTCCAGATTTAATTAACTTTTAATAATATTTATATATTTTGCAGCAATGTTTTAATACATCACATATCCTTTTCATTTCGTTACAAATGTTTAATCCTATTTTTTCAATTTTTTTCCTAGTTGACGATCAAGATTTGAATATTCGACTTATTTTTTGCGAATCGAATTGGTTTTTATTTGAAGCATGTTTTCAATAAAAGTTTTGAATAGTTAGAGTATTTATAATTTCTATTTTAAAACATTTTCATACTAATAATCTTTTAGCTTAATATTTTTTTTTATTGAATAGAGCTAAGGTTTTTTTTATTGCTTCAGAGAAATTTTTATTGAAGAATTCTTTGACACATTACTAATCATAAAACATATTCTATAATACAACTAAAATTTCATTGTTTCATTTTGTATCAGTATTTTTTACGTGTTGCTTGTTACTGAGTTATTTAAAGCTTAATTGATCTGTTTTCAAAAGTGAACTTTTAATTTTAAGCGAAATAAATACAAAATTAGAGATACAAATAACACAATAAACATGACTTTATAAGCTTTTAAAAAAAAATAATACTAGTTAATTGACTACTACCAATGGCCATACCCTGCTGAAAGCAAATGTTTAAGGTTTGATCCTAGGGCTGGGTAAGGTTCATTGGATCGATAAACTGAGGGCCAGGCATGCTTTGGAACTTAGCATTGGTTTTTTCCAAGTTAGGCCAAGCCTTAAACCGAGATACATGCTTCGCACTTCAAGGCTATCAGTCAAGAAAATAGATACGGGCACTGTAGGCCCTGGCACTCATCAACTGTCATGCCACTAAATTTAGTTTAGTTTTAATTGACTATCAAATTGAAAATTTTAAATATTTTGATGAGAAAAAACATTAAGACTAGGTCATATTAAATAAACTTTTATGAATCTAGGTGCTGGCCTTAGGTGACTGATAGCGAATGAAAAAAAATGCATTCAGAATAAGAATTTATTAAAGAAAATTCAAAAAGTTGACATAAATCATTATGTTTTCATTTATTAAAAATTCCTATGTGCAAGCAACGTTTCTTTATGTTTTCTATTTTATTTGTTTATGTTTCAGCTCAAATTTTTTCAAAAAAATTCAGAAGAAAGTTCATTTTTTTAATCCTATTATCACTTGCATCTCTTTCTTTTTTTAGAGATTTTCCGCTTGAAAGTTATAGTTTTGTAACTGAAGACAGTTTAAAATCTGATTTTGAATCTTTCTTGCATTTTGAACATAAAAGTTCTGACAGATTTATTACCGTGCCGTAAAAACATTTCTCCCTGTTTCTTCGTAAGTTTACTGGCATGAGAAAGTACGAGGAGGGGCCCAAAAAAGTTTACAGCAGCAGTATTTAGAAATTAGAAATTGCGCATATGAATATTGTTACCCAGAGTAGCGACTGATCGCGCTAATTGTTTAAACCGGTCGTTCGAGCAGATAGTGTTAGTATTAAGAACTTAAATAGTGACAGAAATGGCAAAACGTATAGGGAAGTGGTTTCGCATAGAGTTGAAAGCCGTGATACAATTTCTATGCACCAAGAATGCGTCCCCATCAGACATTCACAGACAAATCGTTAAAGTATGCAGTGAAGGGGGAGCAATGAGAAGACAACAGGTGACGAAATGGTGTCGTTCTTTCGAAGTAGGCAGAGAGATTGCTGGAAACGTTCATGTGGGAGATCTGGAGTTGTCCCCCACACAGGTTCCAAGTGACTATTTCCTTTTTATGGCACTGAAGAAACATTTATCAAAAACAAAGTTCATATCAGACGATGATATTCAGAAAGGTGGCAAGGTAGCAATAATCAGGACCTGGTTCAATAGCCAAGGACCTAATTATTACCAGGAAGGGTTAAAAATTGGTCCAGGTTTGATGATATTGTAGAAGAGGAACCATGACATATGTGTTTTAATAACATTTGTTATCTGTGTATGTTGTTAACAAAACATTTTTTCTTTGCCTTGTAAATATTTTTAGTTGGCATTGCTTTTGAAAAAGTTAATTTTGTGCAATGGACTAAAAATTGGTAGAAGTAATTCGTTTTTAGAAATTTTTTGGCCGACTGTGAACGTTAGTATTATGGATATTTATGAAAAGATCGAGTGTAATATCTACATACATTTGAAAAATATATTCTTTTAAGGTATTTTACAATCAACTTGAGTTTTTCATTCTTTAACCCATTCCATTATTATTTACATAAGTTGCCATTGTCTGAATTTCAAATACAATAATCAAACAGAATTTTAATTTGTGCTCATGAGATTATTTGCACAAAACTCGGGAACACATTTGACTTCTTGTTCATTGATTACAAAGGTAAAATATGCTTGAAATAGTTTACATTTACTGCAGCATAGAATTTTAATAAAAAATATAGTTAAGCAAATTTGTGAAGCAATTATTTACAAACTGCTCAGAATTAATCTTTACAACTATTCGTTAATTTTTTTTAAGTCGAGGAATTTCAGAAATTTTTCCCAAGCCTTTTTTTTGTTTGCTTTAAAATAATTTCTCGAATGAGATAATAATACCTTATTTTTACTTCTTTTAAAATAATTTCTTGAAGGAAATAATATTTTCAGGATATATATTTAAAAAAATACGAAAATTCAAATATGAATGATGCTAGTTCTTCAACAAAAATAAAATGAAACAAAATGTCTGCTATGATTTTAGAAATCTCAATTTTTTTGTCATTCACTGCTACAAAAGTTTTTTTCTAGAAATTTCTCAGAAATGGCATCAGTATCTCACCCGAGTGTTAGTTAAATACTTCAAAGAGTAATAATTTGTAATTAGAAAATAATGTGATGAAATTTTCTATATTTTAGGCTTATGAAATAAATAAGAAATTCTTTACCTTATTAGATTTTTAAGAAATTTCTTACATTTGTAATTTCCAAGAACGAATTACTTCAGAAAATTCTTTTTCACGATTTGATATACGAATTAATTTGATATACGAATTAAAAAAAAACAATTACAGCAGCCAACTAATGAGACTCTAAATTAAAAGTAAAAAAATGAGTGAAGTAATTAAAGAAAACGCAGAAAAAATAACGTGTCTCTAAAGTAAGAATGCAAATTAATGAATTAAATTGGGTAATAAAATATCTCGGTGAATTTTTTTGAATATTTCAGTGAATTTTGCGTTCACCAGTAAACAATTTTGCTGATAAACTTAAAAATCTATCATTTCCACACATATTGCTTCTCTATCTGTAGGTTTACATCTGAATTAATTAAAAAGATAAAGTTAATGATTAATTTCATTTAAGAAAACAACTTTGAAAATTTTTATATTATTCTTTAAAATGACGTGATGTACGATAAAATATTTAGCCAGATAAATTACTCTTTTTATATAGTACTCTAAAAAAATTTGGATAAAAATTTTGTGTAAATAAATTTGAAAATATTATTCTTTCTCCAAACTACGTGACTTAAAGTTGGCTGCGAATATAACAGCTTATTCAGTTGAATCCAATTGAAGACAAGACAGATGAATTAAGCCTCTCATGATGTAATGATGTTTCGAACTGTAAGTTCTTTTTTGTGGCATAATTGTGAAATTCTATGAAAACTGCCATCTATCGCTGGAAATTCAAAGTATATATTTTCGAATGAGTATAGATTCGATTAAATAGATAGGAAATAAAAATACACTGATGGAAAAAAATTCCAACACTAGGAAGGAGCTGTGTTAGATAAACGAAATTTGGTAGGCGTGCTTATACATCTGAAAGATGACGTCGATTCAAATTTCGAGCTATGCGCGTAAGTGTGGCGCTAGTAGCGACAATATGAACATGCAAATGAGGTTTGCTTTAAATAAGCGCTGTAAGGTTCGTGATCGTTATTTACAGTTGAGATTTGACGTAGTGGGTTAATGTTAGTCAAGGATGCCTCTGAGAAGACGAAGAAGCCTTTATCAACAGCTCACTGAGTCTGAATGAGGTCGTGTTGTAGGGCTACGAGAAGGTGGGTTTTCTTTCCGCGATATTGCTGAAAGACTTGGTAGGAATGTATCCACTGTGTATGAGTATTGGCGGCAGTAGTCAAGGCGAGGTACTGCCTGAAAAAGACCAGGTTCCGGGCGGCCACGTGTTACTACTGAGAGGGAAGACCGTCGTATTCGGCGTATGGCTGCGGCTAATCGTATTGCGTCTGCAGCTGAAATTCGAGCTGCAGTTGGCACCACAGTGACACAACGAACTGTTACAAATCGGTTACTTCAAGGACAGATCCGAGCCAGACGCCCTGTACAGTGCATTCCACTGACTCCAAACCACTGCCGTTTGCGACGTGAGTGGTGTCAAGCTAGAGCTCATTGGAGGACGGAGTGGAGATCTGTTGTGTTTTCTGATGAAAGCCGGTTCTGCTTTGGTCGCAGTGATAGCCGTTCGTTGGTTAGAAGGAGGCCAGGTGAGCGCCTGCTAGTGACCTGTCTGCGGCCTAGACACACAGGGCCTACTCCTGGAGTTATGGTTTGGGGAGCAATTTCGTATGACAGCAGGAGCACTCTCGTGGTTATCTCATGCACCCTGACTGCAAATTTGTACGTCAGTCTAGTGATACAACCTGTTGTGCTGCCATTCATGAACAACATTCAAGGGGGTGTTTTCCAACAGGATAACGCTCGCCCTCATACCGCTGCTGTAACCCAACATACTCTACAGAGTGTCGACATGTTGCCTTGGCCTGCTAGATCACCAGATCTTTCTCCAATCGAGCACGTATGGGACATAATTGGACGACAACTCCAGCGTCATTCACAACCAGCATTAACCGTCCCTGCATTGACCGCCCAAGTGCAACAGGCATGGAACTCCATCCCACAAACTGATATCCAACACCTGTACGACACAATGCATGCACGTTTGCATGCTTGCATTCAAAATTCTGGCAGTTACACCGGTTACTAATGTACCAACATTTCACATTTGAAATGGCTCTACCTGTGATCTTGAAACTTTAATCTATTAAATATGTTACCTAGACAAATGTATTCCTAAAATTTCATTACTATACAATAATTTTTTCTTGGTGTTGGGATTTTTTTCCCATCAGTGTATTTAATATTGGATAGATACAATAAATCCAAAAGCGAATGGCAACGATGAAAGATATTTACTAGATAATTCTAATTCATATTCGCAGCAAGAGAAATCATAAAATACGCCACTATCTCAAATGGGCTGATTGCATAATAGTTGCCTCCGTTAAGTGTTCCATCAGAGTTAATTTCAATAATTGGGCGTAGCTATCTGATTGAGGATTAACTTACATTTATGGGATTCCTATACATTATTGTAAACTGCAATAGGTCTGTATAAGTGTACAGATGTATATATTACAGATATATACAAAACATTGTAAATTGCAGTAATCTAAATATGTATAAGTCGAGCCAATAGTCTATTGAGTAATAGGTTACTTGAAATATATTATTAATGCAGTATTATTTTTTATGTTATGAATATTTGATTTCAAGTTTCTATTGCTTTGCACTTGTTTAATTGGATCCAATACTTGTTGTATAATACAAGATATGGCCTCAAAACCTATTAAGGTAAATAGTCTAATTACATAATAAAATTAGGTATCTTCAATCTTGTTTTTGCTATAATTCATTTGCCTATGAACTTGATTGCAGAATGTTTAGGATTTAATAAATAAAGAAATGACTTGATGTGAAAAAAAAGGACGAATCATATGATTTTATAAAATTCCTAATGAATGTCTATATACGATCTATTGATAAATGAAAGAGTTTATAAAGAAGAAATGCAATCGGTTTCAGAAGAGACAGTGAAATTTTCACCGTTTATAAGGAACTTTCAATGAGCTAACCATAGTTCGAAATTGAGTCATTGAACTTTTAAGTTCGATATCGAAATCTGAATTATTTTTAAGATTTTATAATAAAATTTAGTTGCATTATCATGGTCTGAAAAAGAAAAATACTAATTTAAATTTCCCTAATTTTTTATACCCCCAATTTTGGTAAAATATCTTTAACAGTTTCTGGTTCCTTAGCTTCTAGTTCCTGTTATTTTTTCGTCATGATTATCAATCCCTAAGGAACATAAATTTTTACATTATAATAAAATTATACTATTTTATACATTTTAACTCTATTAATAATAAAAAAGAAAGATTTTTTGCATGATAGCGCTTTTCAGAGCAAATCACTGTATCTACAACTATGAAATTTGGCATAAATAAGCTTTCGAAGATGAGATTAAGTTTCCTTGACATTTTGATTAATTAAAAATTAGGCCAATTTTTAAATTGGTCCTTGATAATTTATTAAAATATATTTAACTCAAAGATTATTGTTACTACCAATTCCGCTCAACTGTATGTATGAACTAACATATTGTCAATTAAAAGTCACATGAAATACTCAAATACGTTGAGCCAATTTAATTTTAGAATCACTGAATCTTGTTAAAAGACAAAGGATGAGACATCACAATAGTAGATAATTTGTAGTTCGGTGATACAGGCACATTTAAATGTCATGCTTGTGTGATTTAACTTCATATAATCGCACATTTTCGTAAAAACATATAAAATTCATATAGAAATCGCTTAAATATATTTTTCTTCTAATATGCCAATTATCTTTTCAGCTTTTTAAAATCATCACTAATCTTTTCCATTAAAAATAATAAATAAAGCATTTGAATTTAATAATAAATGAACAAAATATTTGTTTCTTTAATTGTATTAATTATATAAGAGTATTTTTATTAATTCAAGTAAAAAAAAAACAAACAAACTGCGGGAATGTTTATTTTCCAAAACTTTGTTGTATATTCTATTCTTATAAAAAAGCTCAATGTGTGTGTGTGTTGGCGTTCTACAGGAGAGACCGTTGGACCTACACCTGCCAAATTTGGTACATGTATACTTTGAAGGCCTGAAATGTGCACCTCGGAGCCATTTTTTCGAATTTTTTATTAGAATTTGAATTAATTAAAATTTAAGTGAATTTTCGACGTTTTTCTGCTATAACTTCCGAAAATATTATGGTACAAACCTGATTTTTACATCGATTTAAGGATTAAAAAATTAACTTTCTAATGGTATCATTGTTTTAATGAATAAATTAAGCTTCTATTTTTAGAGAATTTTTAAAGAAATATTTTAACCATGTTTTTTTAGCACGTGACTGGATAAAATAAAATAAATATAAAATGCGATATTTTCTAAAAAAATAAATGCAAAGCAAAGGTTTCTATGATCGTTTGCAACATCTAAATCATTTATTCAATATTTTTCCCCCTTTTTCGCTTTCCTTAAAAAAACATATTTAATACTTTGCAACATCACCGAAAAAAACATTTTTAATATTTTGGAAGCATAACATTATTAGAAAAAAGAGTTCCTTTAGAACCTTTCGTCCATCATCTTAAAGAAAACATTCATTTCAGACCAATCAATCCCCGGAATGACTTCAAGGCTAATGAATATGTGATTTAATTGAAAATTTTAGAACGCATTACTCATGGCGAACCAGCTGGTCGCCAAATGCGGCTAGTCCCAAATAAAGATGTTGTCCTTTTTCCTCCTGTATAATATTCCTGTCTTTGAGCAAAGGCATGGACGTTATGAACGTTCAGATTTATTTTCAGAGTCCTGCACATAAGAAATGTGTACTTTATAGTGTACTGAAGAAAATCGAATCTACATTTTGGTCGTCTCTTTTTCCAACGACTAAAATCTAACTGTTCATATTTAGTAGTGACGTGTTCATTATTCCCATATAATCTGACAAATATTCTTTGCGTGGATTTTGTTTATAATCTGTTAGAAGTCTACAAATCTGGTGTTAATATTACACTCCAATTTTAATCCAACTAGCCCAAGGCGTTTTTGAGATTCTGCGTTCACTAAAGGCCTTATCACACGTGAAAATATTTTCGGCACTTTCAGTCAGCAAATGACAACGAAAGTGACGTCACTTCAAAGTTTCCCGTGATTGGTTGAATTTCGTTTGCGGACAATATTTCCGACGGCATTTTCGAATTGGTTGGAAAAAGTTGTCGGTTATGAATCTTGCTTGACCGGTTTTTGAGGGTAGAAACGGCTAAATTTCACAGTTTGATAAGGCCTTAAGAGTGTGTTTGTGAATAGGAGTTTTTTGAACATGAAAAAAAAAAAATGTGTGTGAATGAGTTTTTCTGGGAGGAAATCTGAAACATGGTGATTCGTCAAAATCTCGAATTCAAACTTTATGTGAATTGCAACATTTTCTTTTTGGATATTTCGTATAATAGAAACAAAAAACAAAAGATTTTTCACATTTATTTTCAGTAACTGGTACACAAATTAAAAAAATATAGTAATCGAAAATAGATTTTATGTCGAAATTTTGATGAATTCCTCTATTTTATATATCCCTGAATTCGATAAAGGCGTTTTATGAATGCTTTGAGTGAAAACTACCATTAAAAATCGAGTTGAGACTTTTATGAAAAGTGAGCGTTTCACAAAATTTACAGATTTCTATCAACTGTAAGATTTAATTCATTTAAAGGAAGTTGGTCTGTTCTTTCAATTTTGATCACGCGAACCAATTAACTTAAAACCTCAAGAAGCTAACTGGATGGAATTAACTATGAAGACTTAATATCATAATTTTAGATCTGTTTCAAAACTTAGACCACGAGTTATTCCCCCTCAATAAATAATGCGATGATACGTACCTTCACATATACACATACGAACGCAAAACCATTCAACGATTTAGTCAAACAAAATTCAGTATGTCTTCTGTTAGCAATACTTTAGACTTGCAAACCGAATTTAAATCAAAGAAGTGGAACCGGAAGTACTCAAAACTCATACAAAGTCTTCTTTATTTGTGAAAATAAATACCCGAGAAAGTCAAGAAAAAAACACTCCCACTAATTCTTGAAGGCTAGAGAAATTTTTCACATTAAAAAAAACCCCATATAATAGTAAGTGGGCTCTTTTTGTAAATATAAATACATTAGAATAATACGGATGTCAGCGATTTAATATGTAATATGTATTCTATTTTTGTTGTTCTCTAGATAAATAATCCAGAGCGGAGCGAGTTTAATATATTAGAGAGTATATACTGACGTGCTTTCCAGTTTTATTTGATTCGCAGTGTTTCTCTTTATTAGTGACATGATCATTTAGGGTATCATAATTTATCATTACTTGTTGTTAGGGTTATGAAAAATGGAGATTGGCCGTGATACGAAATGAAAACAAGTGAACTGCTTCTCGGAATAAGTTAATTTGGAAAAGACATTTATTCCTATTCTCGAATTATTATTCTCAGAAAGCTTTGAAGAATATCGAAACTTCGAATCAATACTAAAACTCTCAGAGTTGAAAACGAATGTTTAAACTATATTTGGAAAACACGAGTTTGTAGCAGTTGCATTACTCTATCTTCTCTTCTAGATAATAGATGGCGATGCTTGATTAAGTGTACATCCCATAGTGCACTGCGATTGATAATAAGGTGATGAGATGTTGTTCTGTTAAGACGTGCGCAAGTTAATGTCTTTTTTTGTGTGTTTGTTTAGTGGGAAATGTGATCATTAAAGAAAAGTTACCAAAAACATGTTGTTCCCCCTGCATGGATGGTAAAGATCTTCATCATGGTCCTACATTGTTGCCCATCGTGGGTCGTAATACATCTGCTAAAAATTTGTGAACGTACCATTTCTTTCCAAGAATTCTGAAATCAAATTTTAAAAAAAAAGCGAGTTAAGAGGACGATGGACTCTATTAAGCACATTTTTGAATTTTCATGGAATTTTTTATGCATATGTGTTAAAATATAAGTACATCAAATTTCTTTAAAAACTTTTTAAAACAAAATATATTATTTAAAAAAATAAAAGATATATAAATTTTTAAAATTTAAAAACCTTCCAAGTGAATTAATTTTTAATTTTTTTTCAATTAGTTTTTCCTTATTACGAAATATAAATTTATTTGGGGGGAAAAACTGTGTGTGATTTCGTAATTTCAATTAAGTGAAATTTTTTAAGCAATATTTTTATAAATACTGAATTTTCATAAGAATGTTATCATTTTCAAAAACTAAAATTGATTTTTAACTGTCTAAAAGGACTTGAAATATAAAATGTATACCCTATTTTCGTTTAATGTTTAAATGAAATTTTTACTATCAATTATATTTAATATCTACAAAAAATTAAGATGCCTGGAAAATTTCAAAGATATTTAAATATAATCACAAGACCATTTTGAGAAAATTTTTTAAACCGTAATATTTTTTTCTCCAGGCCGTTTACTTATTCATTTTATTGACCAATACATTTTATAACACTATTTTAATAGAATATAAACACATATTTCGGTGATGAAACAATAAAAATAAAATTTCATGTTTTAACCCCCTTTCGCTTATTTCAAAGTCTGCTGTCCCTTTAAATGAAAGTGTTAAATAAAGTACAAATAAAATTATTTTTGAATAAATAGCTTTTCATAAAGTTAACCATCTTTATTTAAGGAAATAACGAGGATTAATATAAAGTAAAATAAAAAAAGTCAGATAATAAAGTTAAATTATTTTCAGATTAATGTACTCTTAACATATACCTGTTTCGGCGAAAAAACTTTTTTAAAAAACTAAGTGAAAGTTATTATAAACGAAACTTTTGGCGATGATTAGTTTTACTTATTGTTTCAAACTACGCAAAACAAAGAATAAAAAAGATTAATAATATTAAATTAATTTTACCTAAGAAACATTATCTATTCTGCTTTGTTATAAACTTATTAAATGAAAATAATAAGTATATAATTTCTTTATATACTATTAGTATCGAAAAGAAAAAGCTTTATTTTAAAATCAAAGAAAACACTTAACACCACACCACACCTCCGTTTCTAGAGCTCATGGGGCCCCTTTCCGGTTTGGTATAGATGTAGGTGGACTTTATTAAACAAACAAAAAAAAAAAAAGTACACTACAATGAATTTGAAAGATACAGAAAAATGACTAAATACATAAAAAAATACAACATAGCAAGTGATGATAAATGCTAGACTGAACTTCTTGAGCACAAGAAACTGGATGAATGAGCATAGTAATATACCGTATGAATGCACAAAAGAGTTAAAATATTGAGAGGGGGATGAAAATTAAGTTATAGATAAAGTACGAGCTGTATTAAAATGGTGTCCTAAGAAAATAGTAGAGTTACTCTAATTGAAGCAGATCTCCCTGATCAATTAGGAATCTAATCATGTTTATGATTCTACTTTTGGATGATGAATTACTAAGGACTCTTTTGTACCACAGACTTTCTAGCGATGATGAGGGTTTTCTGAGGTGCCATGAAAGAGTAAAAGGGCAAGAAGTCGCATAGTGAATGGGATCTCCGATTTCTCCACAAGAGCAGTAATCATTTGCTGATAGATGAAAGCGGTGAAGAAAAGACGGGAAAGGTCCATGTCCAGTAACAAACAGGATTTCCTCACGAGTCCAGGAGAGTGGTTGCAATTTTACTGTTTTGATGACTTTAAAAACAGAACGACCCGTATTTCCATTATCCCAAAGATTTTGCCATTTTCGTATAAATATTTTCTGCAGTTGCTTTTTAAGATGACATCGGGGCTTTGGGACTTCCAATAGAACACCTTCAATAATAGCTGCTTTTGCAAGAATATCAGCTTCTTCATTACCCCGATAACCGGCATGGGCTTTGATCCATCTTAAGAGGATGTTTGAGTTCTGGAGGAGAAGGAACTGAATGTCACGGGCGAGTTGATGAGGGGAATGGGGATCTTGTACTGCTAGCAAACTTGAAAGACTGTCTGTCCAGATTTTTATTGTCTCGTTTTCTTCACTAGCTCGGATGATGGCCCTTTTCAGTCCAAGCAATTCGGCTTGAAACACAGTGTGGAATTCCTCCAGTTTTCCTTTCCATTCAAGAACTTTTCTGCCATTTTCGAATGCGCAATAGGAACACCCTGTTCCCAGCTCTGTTTTGGACCCATCTGAGTAGAATGTTAACCTGTTATCCTCTTCGAAGGGCTCTGTTGTTGAAATTTGTGCCCCTATCTCAAACAAAGAAGGGTGGATGGTAATATTCCTGACTTTTTCTTCAAATTCTCTTGGGTAATATGTTTCACCTTCAAATTCTATTTCTTTCTTTAAGGATGTGATATTGATGAAGAGGGCTTCTTGTTGAGCTTTCAGGTGAAGTGGCATAATGCCGGTAATGACCTGTAAAGCTGCAGTCGGGGTTGTGCGGTATGATCCAGTTATATATAGGAGGAAGATCCTTTGAATAGATGCTAATTTTCTTTCCAATCTAGGAGAAGATGAAAGGGACCAAGCATTTACACCATGTAGGAGCATCCTCTCTGTGACTGCTTGGTATAGGGTCCTTCTGAATCTTTGTTGTAGTCCCCAGTGGGGACCTGCTATGCGGCAAAGTTGTTGATACTGGCTTATGGCCTTAGAGCCTTGTTCTTGTATGTGGGAAATCCAGTTTAACTTTTCATCTAATATTACTCCCAAGTATTTGAGAGATGATGTTCGTTTAATAGACTGGTTGTTCCAACGAACAGTTGGTCCCCTAGACAATTTCCCTATTAGTAAATATTGTGATTTTTCTATTGAAATTTCAAATCGATTTTTATCGGTCCATATTTTAAAAGTTTTGAGTGCTAAGTTTGCATACATTTCCAGTTCTCGCCGAGTTCTCCCGCTGATGACAAATGCGAAATCGTCCGCATATGCTTGTAAATGAATCTCTCTTGGCCAAGTTGTTTTTAAAACTTCATCTGCTACTATGTTCCAAAACAGAGGAGATGTACAAGATCCTTGGGGGCAGCCTTGTGTTTGCTTCCATACTGCTGGTCCGTCACTCGTTTGTATCGCCACTTTGCGATTGGAAAGGATGTCAACTAAGGTTTCTGATGTATTAGTTCTCGTATGCAGTTTACTGAATCTTTTTCTTATAATGTTATATTTTAAGTTGTCAAAAGCGCCTTTGATGTCTAATGAGATAACTATGACGTAATGTTCTCTTTCCTTGGCTTCTTCGATGACGTCAAGCAATTTTCGAAGAGCATGGTTTATTGATTTCCCAGCTGTGAAGCCGAACTGGTGAGAGTGTAACACTTGCTGAGAATTAAGAGTAAAGTTAACTCTTTGAAGTAATAATTTTTCTAATAGTTTTCCCAAAGTCGGAAGGAGGGAAATAGGTCTATAGGACTTCAATCGGTTTTTTTCTTTTCCTTTTTTGTGAAAGAGAACAATTAATCCCGTTTTAAAGGAAGTAGGGAATTTTTTTAGTTCAAGGCATTTGTTCATGTACAATGTTAATAATTCTGGAAAGTTACTGTGGATGATTGCAATAACTATAGAATCAATACCATCGTAGCCTGGGGCCTTGTTTTTAGGAAGTTTTTTGATAATATTTCCAATTTCTGTTTTAGTAAAGGCTTCTTCAACCTCACAAGGTATTGAATGGAAATTTGTTTCTTCTTCTACCGTCTCGGGATAAAGCTGTTGTAGGATTGTACTTGCAAAGTCCTTAGCATTTCCTGTAAGTGGATTTTCCAATAAGTTGAAAATTACTGAGGGTGGTTGAGCAAAAATCAAAGAAAATGAAAATTATAATATAAAGCATAATTTAAAATAAATATTTCAAGATTAATGTTGAATATGCTCTTAGTGTTCCGTTTAAATAATGACCAATGCATATTTCTACTAATAATAAAGATAAATTTGTATATGTGTATTGACGCTTTATTGGTAGTCGTTTCACCAACAGTTATCAAATCTTGTATGCATATATGTTCTGAAAGGTGGCACCCAAGAGAGAATTTCATTGAAATTTTAATTAGAAATTTAATTAACTAAAAATTAAAGCAAATATATGAGTTCTCTATATTTCTAAAAAAGATAATTTCACAAAAATAAATTTTGAATGGTTTTAAAATTTAAAATTTTTTCTTAATGATAGCAATTTAACAATTGTGCTAATTTTCCCAAGATTTTGAACATATTTCTAAAAGTTTCTTTTTGCTTAATTTTCAATTACAAATTATTACATTGTGTCCAGAAATTCAATTTGTTTTTATATTTTCATTAAATATTTAACAGCGATATTTTTTCCAAAATAAAAAAATTAAAGAACAAGGATTCTTTTTAATATCTGGTTTACGAGATGAAGAAAAAAAGAAATTATGCTATTGTATTATGACAACTAACTGCTTCTCCGGGGTTATATTTAGATTATTATTAGTTATATTTAGATCAGGTTAGATCGTTTATAAGTATTTTCAAGCCTGAGATTCCGCTAAGCTGTCAGGTATTAAAGCCGAGGGATTTTTAATTAAGTTGCATATGTTCCTTTCATTATGTACGTGCAACTCCCTAATGAAGACTAGGTCCATGACATCTTAAATATGGTGTTCATTGATCATCTAAATTTTGCGATATTGTAGCTTCATTTTTTTATTTATATTGTAAATTACATAGATGTTAAATAGAAATAATTCTTTTTCCTTATTTTTCAACAATGAACGAAAATTATGCGATTTGAAGAAACATTTAAAAAGATTTAAATATCAGAGTAATAATGCGATCGATTATTAGAAATTAAGCGAAAAATACTTTCTGAATTTCCCAAATTCAGGAAAAATGTTCGCGATTATTAAATTGCTATCATCAAAACATAATTTTTTTTTCAAAATTTGAAATGGTGTAAAATTAATTTTTGTGGAATATCACTTAAAAAAATTATTGCAAGAAAATAATTAAACTAAACTCAATGCTTAATCCATTAATATTTATATAAAAAAATCTCACCGATTTACACATTCCACTATCAAAGCATATTGTGAGAAATGGTTAGTTATACCTATAAATCATCAATATCAGCATACACGCACTCTATCTTTCACATACACATGTACACACCTTTATTAATAGTAGAGATTTAATTGTACCTTTAACCACAATTAGAACAGAACAAATTAATCGAAACTCAGCAGTCTTATGATAAATATATTTGGTTGTCTCATTTAATATCTAATTTCGTTATTTTATGCTGCATTATGAACCGTTTTCTTTCTATTGTAAGTCGCAACATTGATTGTAATATTCCATTGATTGTGACATAGTTCTATGTCGGCATAATTTCATTAGATTATGTATTTATTTCGTGGAAACAAAACAAAACCATGTTACTGATTCTTTGCGGTTCGAGAATGCCAGTCTAAAAACCACCAGAAAAACGTTTATTTAAAGAAAAAAGTTTTCTAAAATTTTCTAAACAGCATATTAAAATTAAATAAATATTCGTTTGCTTTAATTAATTTTTTAAATTTAACTTCAGTTTCCCCCTTTCCCCAAATTTGTTAAAAAAAAAAACTTTTAATCCACTTTTAACTTTATTTCTAATGTACTAGAATTATGAAATTTTGTACCGGTGGGTATAGTCGATAACATTAAATAATTTTGATATTTTCGGTGCTTGATTATAAACTTATCAATTATAAAATTACATTTTAATTTCATATTAGTGTCGCCATCTATTAATGGTTTGAGAAACAATGGAATTCAATACTAAAAAGTTTAAACTTGCTAAAACTTATTTAGCACACTATTATATGTTCAGTTTCAATCAAATTTATTTAGAAAGTTTATGCTTGAAAGATACAAATATTTCAAAGCCTTCAGATTAAGGAAAAATAACATTTGAGAAACACTAATTAATTTTAAAATACCCTTCACAACAACTTCACATATTGGTTGCAAAAGCATATTTTCTGGCCTTGGTAACTCAGCAGGAGTGGAATAGATTGGAAGAGTCAACAGTTCCTTTCTTTAATTTTTTTATATTTTCTTTGCTTTGATTCATGACTACTTTTTGATTTATATCTTGATTTTTTTAATGTCTTTTTTTTATCTTGTCAAGAATAAAGGTGTATTTTTTTGTACGAAGATAGTTATTAATAACATGCGATTAAAAATAAAGTGACTGATTACACTTGAACTATTTTAATGTGATATTCAATTATCTGCTACAAAACTTTTAACTGAAAAAGAACAACATACTATTCAAATCGAATAAATTGCTTATTTTATCATTACATTATGTGCACTTATCGATATGCTTTTAATGAGATTTTATAATCGTTTTAGAATATTAGTTTTATAATTTCCAATAAAAAAATTTTAAAATTAAAATCTAACTATTTAAAGTCATAAAAAGCTAAAATAAATAATTGAACATCTAGAGAATATAAATTTAAACAATTGGTTTTCAATGACATTAATTTTATTTTCGTACTGTTTCCGGCAGTAATTCTTTTGAATTAAAATATTTTAAATATATTTTACAACAATATTTGTCAATGAATTAGTTTCTATGATTAAACACAAGGGTGATAACGGCATGAATTTTTTAAGCGCATATTTAATTATTATCGTAATAACTATTATTTGAGGTAGTGGTTTGAATATTTCTATTCTTTTTTAATTCTGTCATTTTCTATGTCGAATGATCGAATACTTGCATGCTACTATATTTTTTACACTAAGAAAGTATATCAGTGTAGCAAGTGTTTTCAATTCACAGACTGCCTCAAGAAATTTAGTAAAAACAAGTATTGGGGTGTTCGGAAAGTCATTTCGTATTTTTTTGTCAAAATGAAAAGAAATTTTCGTTTAATGAATAAATTATTTATTAAATTATAAAATTGCCATTCTGGTCTAATACCTTTTGCCATATTTTTGGTAGTAACATGATTACACGCTCATAAAAGTTTTGGTCTTTGCTGTAAAAAAAAACTGATCGAGGGGGTTTTTGGCCTCCTCATTTGAAGGAAAAATTTTGCAAATCAGTTCTGGTACTGATGTACTGTTAACACATCTTCTCCACACATATTGGCTAATTTATTTCTGGCTTGAACAGCATTTTTACCTTTTATAGCAAAAAAGAAAAAAATGACGAAAATGCTGTTTATTGCTCTCCATATTTAAAAGGGCACCATCCAAAAATTACTGCGAAGAATCAGCTGCACTTTTTCACACTCAAGCCTTGCTATATCAGCTCTTAAAACATAAAATGATTTTGCGGTTTAAGTATGAAATTGGGTGCGAAAAATGCAATTAAATCCTTTGTCAGGAAAAATCGAAATTACTTTCCGAACAACCTAATAAATCTAACTTATTTATTGTTAGCTTTCCTTACCTTCAATTTGCCAAATGAAGTTCACCATAGATATATCTTATTAATTAATGCAAAATTCTTTTGAAAAGCATTAAATTTAAATTTGCTTTGAACATCTAATTAAGATTAATGAACAATTTTTTTTTACTAAACTTGCAAAAATCATTTCAATATTCTAAAAACTCACAAAAAATCCGCCATCTTGGATGAATATCAGAAACAGTAATATGAAGACTTTAGGGTTGCGATAAAAAAAATTTTAAGATTACTTTTTTGAGAAATCAGTCGAAAAACACTCAACTTTGTGGCTTACATAATTTTTGTCTAGTCCATTCGTTAGTCAGAAAACATAGATAAGTATCAATAAAAGTCTGAAGTGACTTATGTAAAAGCATACACATATATCACTCACTGTAAATACATCATCGCGATTTGCAAATACATATCACACACTGGCTTGCGAGCTCGTATTGAGAGAGTGAGAGCTTGGATTCCATCTTAAAATGTGTTAAATAAAAGTTGATAAAAGTATTCTATATTATTTATTCATATTTTCATGTTAATAAAAAATAATGTTTCGTTTTTAAGCTATCTCGCTCAAAACAGCAATTAAAAGTTTAAATTTTACTATTTGGAAAACATATTTACGCGATAAGGCTATCTATTTTAAAAATATCATAGAATATTAGTGTGACAACGATAACGGCATTTTGATAAACAACTACCTTAAAACGTTGATTGAGTTGTTTACGTTGTTTTATTTCTCCCCACAAAAGTGTAGAGCTCCGTGTTGCTTCCTATATAATAAATTACCACCTAGAAAAACAGACTCTGCAGTAAGTATAAAAAACATCCATAGCTGCAAACATAATTTATTTAATAGAGAGCCTAATTTTATGGGTCTATTTATTCTTAGACGTTTATATATAGAGAGCGAGAATAAAGCCTCACTTAACAAGCACCTAGCGTAAAGAGTGAAGCAAAATATAAAAAAAAGTGACTCTTAACAAGCGATGAAGAGATATCATATCACATGCTGGATTGGCTTGCATCAGTCTATATTGAGAGTTTATTTGAAGAGACTTTTTACATTCGTATGGAAGACATTTTTGCCTGTTAGTATTCTCGAACCCTACCTCGGCGGATTTGTGCAAGTGCCTATGGTGTCTTAATCGAACAAGAATTTACTTTTAACCTCGATTACTAGGCTATAGGCGGGCAGCAACGATACTCATGAGTTGGTAGAAGACGTAGATAAAATTACCAAAGACCTTATGTAGCTGCATTTTGTGTCACAGCAAAAAGCTGCTGAGGAAATTTAGTCAGGAGAAGAAGAAATAATAGATGCAACAGAGTAACAAAGTTCAAGTGAAATAAGGGGAATGATTTAAGAATAGCATAAGAATAGCTTTATAGCATCATATGCTGAAAAATATTTTTGATAAGGCAATGACTATGGTTATTAAAACATCGTTTAAAAATAATTCTGTCTCAATTTGATCAAATATCAAAAAGTAGCCCAAAAATGTTTTTTTGAGATTTTTTTGTTAAAAAATCATGCATTATGAATAATAAATTATATCATTATAATTTTTCTTGTGCTTTTTACGGTAAGGAATACATTGTCCTACACGAATACCTATAGGAATTTTTTTTCGCTTAACAAGTGTTTCGAATACGAGTAAGGCCGAATGCTGTTCCTTAAGAGAGATTCCGCACACACACATAGTAGAATTTCGCTTAACAAGCATCATTCGTCCCCTATTCTTACTCGCTTAATGTAAAATTATCGTTATAGCTGCGCTATTACTGAATTACTTGTATTTACAGACTAAGCAGTATGATGATTATGAATCTGGTTCATGGAATAGTAAGAGATTATTTAACAAGCAGTTCTGATAATAATGACTTCACAAAGATAGGTAAAAGTGACGTTATGCGTAAAATTTTTAGAATCGCATCCTAGACCATCTTCTCAAATCATTGTAAAATAAAAGAAAATACGATAGCATAACGTTTTCCATTGAACTTTTCACTATTCTGAATTTTGATAATAAAACAGCAACGACCTCACCAGTCAAAAAGACGGGAAAAGAAATAGAAGAGGAGAAGTATACACTTTTTCACTTTTCAACAAATTTAGTTATTCTATTTTGATAGTAGCATTCATAGTATTTTTATGCATTAAAAGAGGATTTCTGTTCCCTAAGTTTTGAAAAATGCATTTTTTAACTTGGGAAAGGCATTTAAAAAAAATAAAGCGAATAATGTATTTGTAATGTAGTATAACGGAATTGATGTGTCAAGCTTGCATGTCCGAAACCAATGAAAGGATATGCAACACTGTAGTGACATGCAAATAAGTATAGTATCAAATAAAATAATTTCATGTTAACCCTTGCAGAACAAAGAAATAATTTTTTCTTTAAAAACCTATAATTGACTTATTTATTATGATAAATTTACTATATATAAATTTTTCTTAATAAATTTAGTATTTTTACTGAATTTGTTACATGATTCTTGGTTGTTTTTTTATGACTAGCATGTCGTTGATAGTACGTGAAAATCGAATTTGTATTTTAGATGCGTTTTTTCTTTCAAACGACTGCTGATGATGTCGTGACTGTGTTACCACGGAAAGGGGATACAGTAGATTCAATAAAGACCCCTGAGTACTCGAAGGCTGATTTCTAACTCAAATGAAGATGATTTACACATTCACTTGCACAAACCTTTTTTAAAAGGGGGCTCCTTCACACATCTCACAGAGAGAAGACAAGAGAAGAACAACCAAGACCGAACCAGCACTCGAACCCGGAACACCCAGATCTCCAAGAAGAGCTACCCCTAGGCCAGTTAGCCGGCTTTCGAATGGTTTAAACTAAAATTTGACCCAAATGTACGTTATAGTCACAATTTTTTTTTAATTTCACATTGTTAAAACATTGCTTTTTGGAATTATCGAAATTATATGCTTGTGAATATACAGACAGACAGGCAGTAAATTCTTTGATGGATTTAACTGCAAATACAATAAGCATATACGCTTTAGATATTAAATGTACATACCAAATTTTATCCATCTGATTATCTTCATTTTGCAGTTGTTATGCTAACTTATATTAGGACAGAAAGACTGGCAGGTCTCCTCTGAATGGATTCCACTTAAATTTTGATAGAAGTCTACAAATTTTGTATAAAGACCAAATTCCAAATTTCATTGGTCAAATTTAAAGCCTTTTGGGCTTTCATATTCACAGATGGACGGATCGACCAGCAGGTAGATGGAAAGAAGTCAGAAAAGTGGCAAAAAATGCCTTTTTGAACTCAGGGGGCTTTAAATATGAATATTAGTCCAAATTTGGAGTTCGAATTTTTCATGATTACCGTTACTTCGAAGAGAGAGTGATAAGACAATATTAACCGTCTTCCTGCAATATGGGCTATTCTGGAATTTGCTTCAAGAATTGTTTTTGATGCGAATTGCAATGTGACATATTCTTTTTCATTTCCCCCCTTTTTTTTTTCTTTAAGCTTTATAAAAAATCAATATAAAATTATGTTCCATTATTTGCATGACGTTTAAAAAATTTATAGAAAAGCAAAAGATTTAATAAATTTTCAAGATATTTTCTCTTTTTCTTTGAAATTCGGATTTTTCCTTTCTCACTGATTCCGAATTCCTATGCATGTTTTTAGAAAAACAGACACCATTTTATTTTGTATTACAATTTTAATATATTTCATATCTTCCTTAAGAAATTTTGCATCATTTTAAGGATGAATAATAGATCGGTTATCGGTTTTCCTCCGGTTTAAAATAATTTCCTTCAGCAAAATTTATTTCTACTTAATAACACCGAAAAATAAACCAATACTCATAAAAGCAGGTCAACCTTTTAAAAACGCATCTGCTTTCAAAGAACCATGCATAATAATATTGCAATACAGGTGAAAGCAAGTAAAAAAATGTATATTCTTAAAAGATGTTGATGAATATGGCCATTTATGCTTTATTCATTGTCTACGCTATTTCGAGATTCAGTTATTCGTTGCCTACTCTATTTAGAGCTCCATTTATTGAAAATCTCCTAATGAAAACAGGATCATGTTCTAATATAAAAATAATGTGTTTAATATTTTTCTCTGAAAATGAAGTATTAAATAATTGTGTTTTAAAATTCTTACATTCCATGCCATTATATTAGTTAGTTAAAAGATATTTCGAAAGGATTGTGTCGTGTGTGTGAGCTACAAGTCAACCTTCTGCCCTCTGGGTGCTCAGGGGTCTTTACCCTCAGAAGCTACTGCACCCCCTTTCCGTGAAAACACGGACACGACAAAAAAGATATTTAGTTTGTTGATTTTCATTTATTCAAATCACTTTACAATTTAATAATTTCTAGATATTTTTATCTATACGCCTTCCACATTTTGAAGAATCTTCATGTTTCTGAAAATCTGGAGACATCATTTATACAACTATGCCTGATGTAAATACGATAATTCTTAATTGGAACGTGTTAGAGGAAGGAGATTTGATAAGCTGGTTTAGCATCAAAATTGCAAATTTTTGTCACACTTTTGACGAAATCCGTCTTAAGGAAACAAACGAGTTCTACACTCTACAATGCTTGTATGAGCAGAACATGTAGTGATGTTAAAGTAATGAAACTGGCATCAAGTACCTCGGCATTAACTTGGATTGCTCCTTTTTATTTAATGAATGATGAAATAAAAGTCTTAAGGTTGATTTTCAATTTTCTTATTTATATTTTTTCCCTCGAATTTTTTGCTTGGGATGGCAAACTTGAAAGATTTAATTTTACTGACAGAAATGACACTCTTTGTAAAAATTAATCTTTTTTTTTGAGTTATCATTTATATCTAGAACTAGTTTAAGTTTATAAAATACGTGTACATTATCTTATTACTCTATGGAAAAAAATTTACAATTTGGGTTGTTTGACCCAAAATGGATGCCTCCTATGCTATGCAGGTAGACTTTGAATTGACGTTTGTGTTTTCATAACAAAATAAGCTTATTTATTTAGTTTGGTTAAAACTCATTCTTTTTTCTCAAAATTTACAAAAAAGTTTTCAAATGTAAGATATCTACAATGACAACTTTTCAACCATTTATAATATTTTGTTTTACATTTATTATGAGGAAATGTTCAGTCAATGTTAGAGAACCTAAAAAATATTTTTGCTTAAGAATTTGAAATTTTATTTAGAAGATATTTTTTGTTTAATGCATAGTAAACGTAGCAAAAAATCAGTTAAATATTTCGTGATTCTATTTGAAATGATTAGAAATTTTGTCAGCACTTTTAGATGCATTTGTTTATATTGAATTCTTTCTAACAACATCAATTTTTAGTATTTTATAAGTGTGCCATTATGTATTGTTTTTCAGATGCAGATATAAATAGGATATTTAAATTTTATTTCCTTTCTACAAATAATTTTATTTAAATCTGCCATTTTAGGGTTTAATATTTCTTTGAAATAATAATAATCAATGGGAAATATGAAACAAATATTTTCATTATTTCCTGATCTAAACAATAAAATTTTCTTTCTAATATTGTATACTCTAGCATCTTAAATCTAAATATTTTATTGAAATAGCAGAGCCAAGGTGAAAATAAGAAAAAAATTTTCATTTCGATTTTTCTTCACATTAAAAAAGATGAAGCATATATTTTCATTATTCCTTGACTTAAACAATAAAATTTACTTCGTAAATTCTTTTTCTGTAACATCTTAAATTTAAATATTTTATTGAAATAGGCAAAGCGAGGATGAAAATGTGAAGAAACATTTTCATTTTGTTCTCTTCTACGCATTAAAAGTAAGCATCCTGTCTTTTATTTAATTTGTTTTCTTTTTCTGCAAATCAAATCGCAGTGAGTGCAAAATGATTCATCCCTTCTGATTTGACACAAATGTCTCCAACAAATCTCTTCGAATGAAAAAAATGTCGTTTTCATTTATTTCACTAATGACATAACGATAGTGTCATCAAATGAGACCCGAATGAAAAAATAAACGCCTCTAAAAGCTTCACAGGGAATAGAAAAAGAAATTACGATTGGCTGAGAAGAGTGAAACTATTTATTAACCCTGCGCCTCCAATAGCTGTGAGAAACAACCGACAAGAGGACGGAAACACTAAAACTAAAAATGAAAAACTGCGTTCCCGCTTCCAATGGCCAGCATCCCTGTTCCCAGCGCCCCCTGCAGGATTAACTTGTTGCTGGTCGCTCAGGAGTCATCACAAAATCGTCTGCTTTCTGGAGGGAAGTTCGTAAAAGGATTATTCCACTCCCACTAAAAGAATCTTCTGTAAACAACATATTGTTCTTCTCGGTTTGACAAACGATAATTTCCTCCGACGTTTATTCGAACGCTGTTGTGGAATTGTTCGTAGCTAATTTCAATGAATGTTCAGCTGAAAAATAGAAATTAAATACTTATTTAGAGCGCGGTTTGTGAAAATTCTTTTTTGAGAAGAGTTATGCATCAAAAAAGGATATAACGCTGATATATGTATCTTCTATGTACTAAAGACTCCAAATGATACTATTTAGCAGGAAAAATGGATTTAAGAAAAATTCTAAATGTTTTGATGAAGTTTTAAACATTTTATGACTGACTTTTTAAATCAATGTAAAATTATTAATTAACCGTTAAGGCGCATCGAAAAATGAATATATTCTTCTATTTGATGCATTAACAATTATATTTGAAAATTGTTGCTTGTGAATTATAACTATGTGATGCCATGCTGTTTTGTTAAATTATTGATAAAACAGCAGAATTTACATTTAATAATTACTAGACAATAACATTAAAAGTAAATACTTCATAATCATTTGCTTAAAAATAATATTCTGCACATGTAAATAAGAAATCTTCAGTTTTATCAAAACTGCTTGCAAAATATATGATTGATAGATTCATAAATTATCTTTATCTTAACTGCATCACATTCCAATTTACTTAAAGATTTTACTTGAAAGGAAATAAACATTTTATTTCGACAATAAATACCATGATGTTCTGTTATTGGAATATTATCCTTGTGTTTCTAAAGTATCCTACTATTATAAAACTTGTAATCTAATGCTATGAACACGATGGACGATACTACGACTCCACTGCTGAGGATGGAAAGTAACTGGACTCTTCCAAACATCACTATCGGCAATTTAACAGTTCGTTCCACTCGCCACGTCTCGATCCTGGGTCAAGTTCTCATCACATTCTTTTACTGTTTTGGCATAAGTGCCAACGTGAGTGCTTTGGTCTTGCTAGCCAGGGGAGAGACCGCACGCAACCGTAAACAAACTCTGATGGTCAGGTGCCTGGCCTACAATGACTTGGTGGCCCTATTGGGATCTTTTCTTCTCATGTATATGCAACTGTATATGAGCGAGCCACTCGTGGACAGTCGGTGGTTCTGCGCTCTGAGGGTTGTCCTCAGAACATTTGGATTGTCCTCGGGATGTGTTGCCATTGTCATGGCCGCTGAGAGGTGGATGGCCCTTACTAGACCCTTCCTCTACCAAAAGGTGAGTACTTTTTTTTTTTCTGTAAAACTTCACAAACTGATAAGAGACATAGAAAGGAGATAATGTATTTTATGATTTTGTAATTTTGTATATATATCATCATTCAAAAATGTTGCAGAATATTTTCATTTCGTATATAGCTGATGAAGTGGTTAAAACTCTTATAACGCATGCATAAAATATAAATTTTATGATTGCATTTGCAAATATTATAGGTTTATATAAAAAATAAACCTAATATTCTAATAATATTAATATATAATTAATAATAATATTAAAGGTAATAATATAAAGAGGTCATATATGTGTTTAAAATTATTTTCATTTTAAAATGATAAAGTATTTATTTCTGTGATTTAAAAAGAATATAGAATGTTAAGTCATGCATTTAAAATGAATAGAATTATTCTATGTTTTAAATTTTAAACTTATCATCAGATATCATATAGAATTTTTTTTTTTCACTTTTCAAATTTTTTCATGGTATATTTTAAAAATAAAAACCCATTTCATCCAAATGCATTAAAAAATTATTACATACATAATAGTTACAATATTTTTATAAACTCTTGGCTTAATTGTTCGTTATTGAAACAACGTAGTAATTTCTCAGATTTACATATTTTATTAAATATATTATCTTTAACGTCAAATTCTATCGAGTTGATGTTATTTTACCTTGCGCAATTTTTTAATTTTTAATCATAAAGGTTCAAATGTATATATAAATGAGTCCAAAGAATTTAAATAAATAAATAAATAAATTCTGAATTTAACACTTTTTATTTCAACTTAACTGAATGTAATGTTTGAAATTATTTAAATTAAATTTATTTACTGAAAGTCTATGGTATTTAAGCTTAAAATTATTATCAGTAATTCTACTATTTAATAACTGTAATATCTTGCAAAAGTACTGTACTATCTTTCTTAATATCTCGGCTCAAAAGAGTTCTAATGACATTTAACTAAATTTTAATTGAACTTATCCTTTGATAGAGCCATTCGAAACTTGTTGTTCGATTGAACCATTTTCTTTTAGTTTTATATAATACTATCTTTTAGTATTGTTGGTATATAAGTCATCTCTAAAACAAGAAAAATAACTATATCGATATAGTGTTAATTTGGAATAGACGCTGCATATGTATTGACACGAACACTTTTTCTTTTTCATAAAAACTTTAGCATTTCAAAACAAGAAGAAGCAACTCATTCTTCTTTTCTTTTAAACAGTATACAGATGATATAGAAGTGACATTGTTTAATTGCTAAGATTTACATATCTGGGTTTTAATTTTTTTTTTTAATTCAGTTTCAGCATCTAAATTTTTACCTGCAGTTCTATTTGAAAGGCACGTTACCAAATTGCTTATTTTTATTCATTATGCTTTCATTTTCATTCGTACGTTCTTTATGTAAATGAAGCTCTTTCGACTTTAGTTGTTAATAAATATAAACACGCTTCTAAAGTAATTAGTTTTCTCCATCGGAAAAACATACCATGAACCTTGGAAGCACTTTTAAAGTTGATTATTGCTTTACTATCGAACTTCAGAAATGTAATAATCTGATTATAAGAAAAATCTCTTTCGTATATTTTCTAGAAAATAGAAATAATGTTTTTTTCTTTACATTTTATAAGTTAATGAAAAAAATTTTGAATAAAGATTTTCTGAGCATAAGAAAAGCGTTTATTTTTCTTCTGTATCGGAATTCAAAAGCTTATTTTTAAAAAGAATTAATATTTATTTTAAATAATAATATAATTAAAAACAATAAAAAATAATATATCTATAGTTAGCAATAATACTTGCTAGAGATAGGGAAAAATTGGATCAATAGTGATGCCAGATTTGTTTTCTTTGAGTGTTTCCTTTCTTGTTTTATAGAAAAGTGTATTAAAATTAATAATCTTTTGAACTTCAGACTGGATACACTATGCAATTAGGAACAAGTCCCAATCTTTTGAAATGATTTAATAATCTATATTTTTCAGAAAATCTCTATTATGAAGTAATCAAAATGAAGTGTTTTCGAATTATAGCGATTCTATTAAGTGCCAAAAAAAGAGTTATCCTTTTTATAAGATCTTTTTCATACATAAATTCTCTCCGATTTTAATAAGTGATCATTTATGAAGGTTAACTTTATCAAAAGATTTATATTGCTACAATTTTATTTTAAGCTAGGGGTACTGAACTGCTAATTTTTAAATTTATTTCTGAAATATGATCACTTTGAAGAAATCATGCTATTTTCTTTGTTTTAAGAAATAGTATGATTCGTAAAATTCCTGTTGGTTTTGTTATTAATACTTGTAATTTGTAATTAATAATTTCGAAATTAGTAATTCCTGTTGGTTTCATTTGCGTTTCTTTTATCTTGAATTTAAAGAACAATTACTCACAGTATTGATTATTCAAAAGAGAGTCAGGGAGTTTAATTCCGAAATGTTGATGAACTTCGGTCTTCCTCGCCTCTTCTATTTCGAAAAATTCAATTTAGGAATATTCTGTGTTTTTTTAAGAAAGAAAATTCAAAATATATTAGTATCTAAATAAATTACATTTTGAAAGTAACAATTTTTAAACTAATTTCGACGAGTTCCAAATTTTGGATCGAGACCAGGATTAAACACTTTTCCTTAAATGCATAATTTTCATTATAAAATTTCAAAAAAGCCAAATTTTATTTGTCAATATAAGCGGTGCCTTTCAATGAAAATATACACATTTTTAATTAATGAATTTTTTAAAAATCTGTTGGTGACTATTTAAGTGGATGGTGATCATTTCGCAGAATTTTAAATAAATTATTTGTTTACATGCATTTAAAAATTCCAAGCATTGATAGTGTGGGTATTATTAAATTGATATAATTCAAAAATAGAAGAAAAATGCCTCGATAATTAAACTACTGCTTCATTTTTTAATATTTTGATTTGCTATAAAAGAATGTTTTTCTATCATGTTCTTCCAAAATTTATTCGAAAACCTCCAAAAATAATAAATCCAAATCGTCAGAGAAAAAGTACTTTTGGATATTGTTGGCATGCCAACTTAGTTTGGCTCGTTAGTAGTGGGATTTTGCCAAAGGTCCTTTTTTTGTTTATATTTTGTGTATGTGAATGGCAGTAGAGCTCAAGGTGTAAATAGATATATATGAATGGTTGTTGAGAGAAGTACTCTCTTGTTTATAGCAAAGTGCAATTAAAAAAGTGTTAAAGTAAAATAGAAACATTTGTATCCTATTAATATTTCTTGTGAATGTAAGAATCCATCTGCGCAAGTATATTTTTACAAATCCCAATTAGGAACTGTAGTTTTATAATACAGGAAAATTATTTTCTACTTTATACAGAATTTTATGTGTCTTTTTCATTTTTTAATATTGATGGTAATCGTAGAGATTGTCGAAATTCGATAAATAATACAATTCATTTTTAAAATATGTGATCATTGCAATTAAACAAACTTAAATTCATTTCTATGCCTTTACTTTATATGTTAAGCCTTTCGGTAAACGTTTTTTTTTTTTTAATGTTTTGAAATAAAAAAAGTTTTTGGCATGAAAAGTTTACATATAACAACAGAAAAACCCAAATTTTCTCAAAAAAAAAAATTATTCAAAAAATTTCCAAGTAAACTTCTATTCTAGAAATTCTTTTTTCAGTTCTAAAATCTATTCTAAGTTTTTGAGTTAAAAATATTTTTTTAAAAACAGATTTATTATTAAGTTCATTATTAGCTTGAAAAATAAATTGCGATATAGTTTAAGTTAATAATAAAATTAAAATTTTAATTAATAAAATTAATTGTTCAGGTTGACGCTTACCACCAAATATATTGCAGAATATTAGAGTACGAAATATATTTTCACTGTTTCAAAGTTTAAAATATAAATTTTTCAGTAATTCAAGTTACACATCCACAGAATTCTTTCCTCTAATTTTAACATTTTTTTTTTAAATTAGTCATTTTGAAGTATATTTTCAACCATATTTTCCTGTCTTAGTTATTTGATTTGTACACATGCTTGCCCCGACGTTAAGAAATATATTTTTCGAGTGCATATTATCATTTTTATACAATTAAGGACATACATACACTCAAAAAGTAAAATAAATACATATATATCTAGCATAAAACTTGATGTTTCTGGTTAAAAACTCGAATCTAGTCTAAAATTTTCCGTAAAGGTTGTGTGCCGTATAATGATTGTATCTTAGTTAGTTCAATCATCGACACGCTTCTTACGGACATTCCACCTTCTTCCGAATAAAGGAGATGGTGTATGCATAGCTGATGAGCAATCAACTAAAAATAACATCATCCCGCTTTTATTATTTATGAGGTCGGACGCATCCGCTGGGTTTGGAAGAGGTTTTGTGAGAATCTAGAATAATTACACTCTTATTTTAATCTAAAAAAATCTAGAACTTTATTTACTTTTTTTACCTTATGATACTTTATCTTTAGGTATGCTGATAATTTTCTATGAAATATAAATACATTTAAGATCGAAGAGGAGAAAATCGTTTAAGAAGAGATTCGAATCTCTTGTCCGAAACATGAAGCTTAATTCGTCTTTCTTAATTCGTTTTAAGCTTAATTCGTCTTTCATTCAATTACTTTATATTCGTTATTATAATAGCAAGGGGAAGTATGCACACAAAAATACATGTAATATTTTCTTCGTAGATAAGTATAAAATAACAAAAAGTGTTTTTATAAAATAAGCTTAAAAATATTTAAAAAATATTGCAATTAAATAAAAAATGGATGAGAATAGAATTATCATTGAAAGATTATTTTTTTAAATAAAATGATGTAAAAGTGGAATCTCATCGTTTATTGGCTGAATTATTATTGAGGATTATTATTTGAGAATTTAATATTTCGATCAGTTTCTAATTAACAAATATAATTAATTTTTTGGAAAGAATCTTTTTAATGTCCAGGTCTAAAATAATAATAATAAATATATGCCATATTTAGAAAATATAGGTTGAACGGTTTGCCCTGTAGACATTTTTAGGGGAATTCTGCACTAAGATTCTTGCATTGCATGTCATTATGATGAATTATCTGACAATGACATACAGTATACGTTTTTTATAGTAGAAATTGGAAAAAATTTTAAAACACTGAAAACTTGGATTTTATAGTAGAATCTTAATATAAAGACTGAAAATTGTCGAATGAAACTAAAAAAAACCCTCTTTATTTGAAAACCTGCAACACGCTAAGTGTGTATAGAACTTTTTTTAAATTTAAGCCTGGCAGTTTGAAGAAATGCTGGTATGCGATAAGGTTCATAGATTGCTGGAATTCTATGTTTTTTAACCTTTGAGTATTGTTATTATTTAGAGAAATAGACATAAAAAGGGAATTAGGAAAGTTAGAAGAAGAGATTGTAGATGAGATACTGTCCTGACTACCTCTGATTATGTTTAATGCTTACAAACGGACTTACCATTGAAGGAATTTTTAGGCCAAATTTTATACAAACCGAAAATTAAGGGGTGAAAGCCTTATACTAAATACCATATACTTGACTCAATTTTTGAATGATCTTTTTCACAAATATGCAAAACACCAAATATTATTACATATATATTATTATTTTTTCAATTATATATAGTATGAAGTAAAAATAGTCCCACTGACAATAACAAAAAGATTAAATTTGGAATATTTTAAATAATTATAAAAGTATCTTATACATTACAATGAAAACATTTTATATTGACATAAATAGCAGAAGAAAATGTTCCAGATATTAAACGATTCGATTTTAAGCGACACAGCGAACAGATGAAAATTAAGTTCCATAAATAGAAATAAAAAACACATAAAGATATTTCTCTTTAAAGTATTTTATAGAAAAAGAAGACCTTTCTTTTAACTCGAGACATCTAAAACTAGAAACAGGAAACATATTTCCTCCTGAATCAATTCCAAATCCACTAAGGAGAAACCCGATATCCCAAAAGAATATTGAGAAGAAAATCTAACAGAAAGAACAATATTGCAGAAGGGAATGAACTTTGGAAAACAATCCATACTAGCTTTCTCAAAAACATTTTCTAAGTTTTATTTGAAGTGCTTCTCTTGGATTTAAGATTTTACCATCAGAATTACTTTCAAACTGATTTGTTATTGTTTTTCCTGACTGAAATGCATATAGTATTAAAACTGCGGAGGAGTTAAACGCAGTTGGTAGATAAAGTCATTTGAGCAGCCGCAAGGGAATTGTAGTGACCCTTAAATATGGTGAGGGTATTTATTGGGTAATGTAAAATATGTGAACACATAAATTTTTAAAGGTTTTTATGAGATAATGTTTATAAATTGGGGAGTACCCCAACTGAACTGCACTATACTTTATGCACCTAGTAAGACGCAAAAAAGTAATGTTAAAAGTGATTCCATGGTAAGTGATCACTCAAAAATTAGTTTTCAAGCTGTTTTTTTATTAAAGTTTCAATTAAAAATTAAATAGGAATTTCAAAGCTTTTCTTAAATAACTTCGAAACTTATTATAGCAAAAGTACTATTTTCAAAAAATTAACTTAATTAACTTTTTCTTTTATTTTCCATGCAGTCGAAAAGCTTTTGTTAAATCATGCTTCTTGTAAAGATGTATCCGTTTTTTTTATAGCAAGTACTTGATAAGGGTTCCCTCTCTGTCTCTAAATGTGATTCCGAAAATTTCCACAATTTAAGTTTCATCAAATTGTATAATTTAATGTATGTTAAGCAATAGTTGTGTGTCTTTTAGCTTTCTTTCGTTTCTTTAGAAATGTATGTAAATATTATTAATTTGGAGGAAATTATATATTCCCGACCAAACAATAAAAATCTTCATGATTTACACTAGGTATGGATCACATTTAGTTAAATCGATTAAAAAAAAGGTAGTATTTTGGAATTAATTTGACTGAAATCTTAAATCTATCGGAAATATTACCGTTGCATATATTGTAAAACTAAACAATATTTTAGAATTTAGAAACCATTTAATTTCTCTATTTTCCTCGTTTCTATAGAAAATTTAATTATAGAATACTAGAATTTAAAATTTCAGGTTAGTTTACATTTTATATTTAAAAAGGTGTTTCATAAAAAGACTCTTTTTTCTTTATTATTGTTATTAGTTTCTATTGCTACCGCAAACGTATTTAACCAAAATAACAATCGTAGATAATAATCGAAAAGGTTGGGGGAAATTATTGAGGGACGAAAAGATATATTTATAGATAAAAGGCTTTCTTTAAATGTAAAGTAATGTTAATAAGATAATTTTATAAGTTTAAAGCATTTCATTTTTATCTAAAGTATGAGCATGTAAAAGCAGTAAAAAATTAATATTTAATGTATAATTATGTTAATATTATGGATCACGTACAAAATGAGGCTGTGGCAAAAATTTGAGAATCCTAGAAGTTTTTCATCGACCTCCCTGCTCAATTTCGACACCACTTGGAAGAAGGAAAACGCAATTTATGCCAAGACGCTGATTACTAACGTTTGTTATAAAAATAATCAATTAAATTTATTTGTGTTGGTCTTTTATTAAAACTCTCTAGTTAAATGCATCTGCCAATTGGGATTACAATAATTTCTCATATTAAAATGGACTTCAGATTTTTCTGCAGATTACATTTAGGGAATAATATTATACGATACGTTTTAAGAGTATTCCTTTTGCAATGGTTTTCATAACACGACACAAGGAAAACTTTCTCAAATCTTCACTGATCATTGTTTTGAAAACTACTAAAATTTTGTCCTAGTTCGTAGTTGTGTCACCTTTCCAAATTGCTGGATGGTTCAACTACGAACTTTTGAAAATAGCGTTTTTTTATAGGTTTTTTTTAAATATTTATTTTCTTACTACTTACACTATTGCGATGGAAGATAGAAATATAATTCGAATTATGCGATCACAATTCAACGAACAGCATTTTTTTTATTGAAAGTTTCTCAGTTTTTTTTTTGTAGTTAGTTGTTGAAAAGCAGATTTCATTCCTCTAAATTAGATTATTCTGAGCATAAATATGGCGTCTTTTTAAAAAAATTCTAAGCAGTTGCATTTTCTTCCATTCTCATAGCTCTAACCCTTGTGAAAATGAGAAAAATAAATGATGAGAAAGGGCAGGAGAGATATATTCTTTTCGTATGTCTTTAGCCTAAAAGCCTTTGTCTATACTTTGCAAGTCTGCCGATAAAAGTTATTACATGAGGAACAACACAACGAATGTTTACAAGCTTTTACTGAATTGACAATGTTATAATATATAAGGTATATCTCTATCACTATCTGATTATTTAAATTAAATGGGCTGCCAATAAATTCTAGTTTTTTATTAAAAAAACTATTTCATTTCTACCATTTTCGTTTAAATAACAGTCTTTTATCATTACTTCTTTGTGAAATATTAATTTCCCAAGTTCTTTAATCCATTCGTTTCATTTATATGCATATAATTTTGTTTTTGATTCGTTTACACACTTAATTATTTAGAAGAGATTTTTTACAAAAGCATTTTCTTGATGATACTGTACTGTTTGAATATTGTTAAATTTTAATTAATTGATTAATCAATCAACATAAGTGAACTAAGTAAATTGTTTAACATAATTAATAATCAACATAATTAAGTACATGCAAATGAATTTCAGAAGAAACTTGCTTAAAAATTCAGTAATATGTATACAACGAATCATGAATAAAATATTAAGAACTGGAAAATTATTAGAATTAAAAAATTCTGCTTTTATGCATAGAAACCTTTTAAAAATTGTATTTTAGCAGTTACTCTGGATTTAAGTATCGCAATTAACGATATGGGTTTGAATTAAGAGATAATTTTAATTTAAACTTTCTTTTATATATACTTAATGCTTTTAAAATTATAAATTTAACCATTGAAGAAATTAATTCAACGTATCTAATTCCATCGTAAAAAAATCCCAAAGATTCAGAAAATAACTATCTGTCAGTGAACCAATAAGTCGAAAGAGAGGTAAAATATGATACAGCCCCAATCTTGTGCTTTCATTCGAAAATATATTGCAGCTACTATCATCTAATTTTCCAATTTTTTTTTCCATCGAATGCAGTAAAGAATATGTTTCTGATCATTCCAATTGCTTTCTCCGTTCGTGAATGGAAAGGATCGATGACGTCACCCTCTCAGAATCACTGCCATTCATTTGTGACTCATGTCATTGACATTGATTCACTCGCATTGGTATATGGCAAGAATAAATCAGTGTTATCTGTGGGCGGTTCTGTCACCAACTCCACAGGTGGCGCGTCTGCTCACTTTGGAAACTATAATGCGACGACATTTGCTGGAAATAGCTTATTTTCCAATTTCACAACAAAGAGAGAAGGTAATTTTTATCTCGATCGATTGAGTCGGGTGATCTCGGTGGACATCATGCGATTCGCCTCAGTGGGCAGTGGGGATGACATTCATTGACCCGAGAGGTTTTTTACTATCATTGCACGTGGTCATGCCGGTCACTTATCTTTTGTGCCATGAGGGTTGTAAATATGGACGAGATCGTCATAAGGAGACTGCCTTATGGCACTGTAATTAGGGAAATTTTTCTTCCTTTGGGGATTTTTCTGAATGTAGGGATAAAATGTGGAAGAATTTTTTCTATAAGAAAACTGAGATGTTCTTTGTAGTAAAAATTGTTGATATTTCAGTAGTAATTTAAAACAGACTTTTACAAGTAAATTTTAAGTGAGATGTAAAATTTTGTATACAGTAGAAGCTCTTTATTCGCGGGGTATATGTTCCATAAATATACAGCGAATACAGAAACCGTGAATACGGAATGGTAATTTATACGGGATTATAGGGGATACATTCCTAGGTGACAAAATATAAACAAACAAATATATAAAAAATAAATTTAATTGAAGTTTTTAAACATTTTGATTAATTACTGAAATCTTAAGCAATATTTGAAGAATTTTGGGATTTTCTCTTGCAGTCAGATCTTCATCTTGCGATTCAATGTCTCTTGATTCTATCTGTTCGAATCCATCTCGTCCTATTCCATTCGCGATTTCGGCCATGTTTGCAGTTTGCATTTAACAACATACTTTAGACAAAGTTGTAATAAGATCTATTTTACTTTTTTTTATTCGTCCATCTGACGGCATTTAGAAAGGATATTGGGTTGGATACCTATTGGAATCCTTTTATTATTATGTATGTAATTATTAGATCCGCGAATATAGAATTGGGTCGCATTTTTTAAATCCGCGAATAGTGAAAACGCGAATGAAGGAAGCGCGATTAAGGAGATTTTACTGTATATGAAAAGAGTAAACTGTTTTTATTATAATACAACAAAATATGTTTTTTTAAAAAAGGGCAAATCGAATAAATGTTATGATGGGATAGTTTTTAAATTCAGAACCAGAAATCAGTGTTGGATAAAATCATAGGAAAAACTTGGATAAAATCATTCCAAAATCAGCGTAATATGTTTATATGAGTGTATTTAGTGAACAGTGAATTTATTTTCTTTTTAATGTACTCAAAATAAAAAAAAGAATTAGATACCGAATAATTTGAAGTTACCAGAAATACGTGATAATTTTCTATTTAAATTAACCTCTTAAGATCCTTCTACTGCTAGAAGAATAAATAAAAATAAATTTAATTGATGCAAAAATCCAATGTAATGTAAATATGTAGCATAAGATTAAATACGACTGACATGAAAAGATTTTTTTCTAAGTAAAAAAATTGAAAAAGACATTTTTGAGAAAAATATGAAATAGGGGAAGGGCCCGAATATTAGTTACGCTATGCGTTCTCCACTATGATATTATTACGCTATGCATTCCCCAACTATGATATTATTTTTTTTATCAATTTTCTGACTGCTAGAGTGTTGTTAGTACTTACAAATGTTGTTCTTAATATACCGTTTGGCTTTGATTTTGTCGCTCCCGCTGTTTACCGAAATATCAAGTGTCATTTTCCATTACCTAGCAGAATGTATTTTGTTTACTCTACACCATTGGATGACAGTAGTTACAATATACTATGGATTAATCTGCATATTTTAAAGATATTTGATTGGGCAGCTCGTGTATTTTTAGTTAATAAAAGTTTAAACAAATTAGTTTTTGAAATTTTTCCGCTATTGATTTCTTTATGTTACCTCACGATATTCTAGAGTTTCGTTGTAAAAGAAAAAGAGTTGAAAAGGAATTTTGAATATTTTACGTTTGACAGAAGATTAATATTTGATATATAACATACTGATATCAACTTCACTCATCAAACTAAAAGCAGCATCTAACTAAATGTGTATTTTAGTTCTTGAATTTACATATACGCAGGCCTATAGAGAGATAATTTTCCGAAGAAGGATTTCATTTTATGTTCGATAGAGATCAGCAACTAGACATTAGTTCCTTCAAGGAATTGAGATTTTTTTGTTCACATATGCACAAAGAAATGGGCTTGAGCAGAAGACAGTGTTCCAAATTCAAAAAGAATAATCTAAATTTAGATTAAAAATAAAGATTAAAAAACAAAGTAAGACGAACAAGAACAACAATAAAACAGAAGACTTCAAAAGGAAAGGAAATACCTGGAAAAAATCAAAAACAAGAATATTATCTCTACATTTTTCAAATGGAAGAAAATAAACTAAAAATATGCTTTAAAACTTTTCACAGCACCATAGGGGGATTTTAACTTCAATTTAATTAACAGTTTGGAAGCATTAGCGCGGAGTAATCTAAAAGTAATTTGTCAAAATATTTTAAAAATGCCTCCAATTTTTATATTTATTTTTATCATTGTTTCATTTTATTCGGAAACATTAAGATTAAAATAACTGCGTTTTCTTTGTCGGATTTGAACTTTATAATTAACTAACTTTTTTTTTTTCATTTTCATATAAAAGGATAAAAAAAACTTAAACTCATCATTACTTGCAGGTTCATAATGTTTTAATTCTACTCTGCCTTTTATTATTATATATTAAAATTTGTGAAAAAATATCATGTGCGATTTCTTAAAATAAATTACTAAATACGAAATTAATTATCAATTAATTAATATAATTAATTATTTCCTATTAATTAACTTTTTCATGAAAACTGATCTATGTAGAAAAATTGTATAAAAATTAACTTTTATATAATTTTTCCTATATCTGCTTGCCTTAAAGAAGTCTTACTGTTTTAAACATGCCTTACAATTTTACAACATAAGATTTTAAACGCGCTTTTGCTTTATATTATTCGAATTTTTCAAAGTATTTTGAGATTAAACATTCTGACAATGAAGTTAATTGAAGTGACTAAGATTATTACAAATTTCGAAAATTTGCTAATAATATCATAAAAAATTTGGAAATTTACTAAGAATAAGTAAACTGTTTTTAGTATCTAGTCTATTGAATGTTCTTTTAAAGCTCAAAGACCACGATAATTGTTTTTCACGTTATTTTAAGGCTTAAAAATCACTATAATGTCTTTTAAATGGCACGTGTTTTTTTTTGTATCTTCATTAAATTCTATATGGGGTTTCCCTCCCCTTCTAAAACACACACACACACACACACACACACACACACACACACTAATATTGTTAAATATGTTGCTAAATATGCTATATATTGCTAAATATGTGCTATATATGCTAAATATTGCTAAATATGTTAACAAACACACACACGTGTATGTGTGTGTATTGTGAACATATTTTAGCAGTTGCGTAGCCAAGTGTGCCCTCCGAAGGTCAAGAGCCGAGTAGAAAAAAAAAATTTAACTTCGATTTTTTTATTTCGAAAATTCAAAATTTTAACTTTGATTTATTTTATTACGTTAGAAATATTATGAATATTTCTAACTAATACTTAAATACAAATTTATTAAATTTATTCATTGATTTTTATTTGTAATTTGGTTGATTTCTATATAAGTGCTTCTCGTGCTTCGTCATTTAGATACAAACTATAAACTATCATCCTTTAATAAAAATAAGCGTTTGAAAATACTAACTTATGATGAATTAATTTTTAAACAAATTAATATAATAAGAATAAATTGGTTAAAAAGTAATATATTTTGCTGTTGTTACTTATGGCACTGACAGATCAGTACATTAAGGTGTACGTATGTAGATTTTTTTTTTTAAATTTTAACTATAAAAAGACAATTTTTTCACAGTAGGTCATTAATATATGTTTCAACTTATTTCAGTGGGAAAAATCATATTGCACTAGTTATTAATTAATGAATTAATATTTAATGAGCTAATTAGCATATTTTTTGAAACATGATATCTTAAATTCTAATTTGTACAGAGTCACAATTCTATTGCAAATTATGCCTAATATTAGTCTTCATGGGATGAGCCTCAATCAAGTTATAAAAATGCATAGTTTTTTTTAACAATTTTTTCATCAACGATGAATAGAAAAATTGAGATTTTTTCAATAATTTTAATACTTAATTAGCTATAAAAATTTTATTTTTTTTAATTACAGCTTTGATTGAGGTTCGTCCCTTCACTGTTTCAAACAGATTGTTTTGATATATAAATAATTGTATTTGGTTAATTTCTTGTTGAGTTATCATTGTTTGAATTAAGCAACATAGTGGGAAAATATCATTCTTCAGAAAATGAGTTAAAAAAAAATCTAAACTAGAGTTTTTAGTAAGAGTATCTCAAGAGAAATCCTTGTAACTCGTGAAATATTCCGAATATGGACAACGTCTTGGTATCGTTTGAAAGCTAAAGAATCAGAAAACATTTTGAAACAATAAAAAAAATATTCTATATTTTGAACGATTTTCGATGTTTCAAGTGTGTACGTACACCTTAAGCTGAGTGAGCTACTTTTGTTTCTTCAGTAGCGACAACCAGGGCATAGAGTTTGACTAAGTTACATCATGCATCACATTCACTTAAAAAGTTCATTTCCACGCACCTCACAGATAGAACCTTACAAACCGACATTTACACACCGAGCCCGAACCGAGACTCGAAACCAGAAAGCTCAGATCATGCTACCCTTAAGATAGCACGGTATATTTTAATACTAACAAATATAAGGGCATAAAATTTAATTGTTTTTAAAATTTTATTCTTTTTTGTGTTGATGATTTGCATCAGGATGAAAATTATGTTGCATTGGTTTAAGGTAACCAACTACGTTGAAAGGAAATTTTTTTGAAAAATTTGATTTTTTAAAAACTATTTTTGGTTTTTAAGATGTATTATCAATTATAAACACTATAAATACAAAAAAATTATTTGAAAATGTAATATATTTTGAAAAATAGGAAAATGTGTGGTAAATTTTAGTGAAATTGAACCAAAACGGTTAACATTCTACACAAAAATGCAACAATCCTATTTTTCTTTGTACACAAGTTATAGAATACAAGGATGAATGAAATGAACCAAAATCTAAGAAACACTTTGCGATGCAAAGAAGTGATGGGTAAAAATATACGTATATATACATTTTTTTCCATCAATTCACAACTTAATTTTTCTAAAAACACCTATAAACGAATAAGTATTTCACCAACCCTAAAACTTTGGGTTCATTTCATTGCCCATATTATACAAAAAAAACTCTGAAATGTTTATGTAAATACCTCTATGAGTTTTGGTGATATCATGTGAATGGTGGATAATATTTAGGAAAATTTAAATTGAAGTGAAAGACAAATTTTAGCTGAAAAATAAATATTGCTTAGAATTCCTATTTACAATAGGTGAGACCTTCCTTTTCTAAGAAAAAACAAACTGTTTCGGAAATAGAAAAGTATGAATGACAAGAAATAACTTTATTTAAAAATTCGCCTTTGTGGTCGAATACCAGTGTTTTTAACGTAGTCGGACACCTTAAACAGCGATTCTATGGGGTTAAAACGTTTCTATACAACCATATCTTAAATTTACGGGATTTATTTCATTTAATATTTATGAGAATAGAATCTTTTGGAAAGTTCTGATTATTTCCAGGAATTAGAGCATGCATTTTTTCCCTTCAGTTCCCTGCGCTGTATGCAAATTGATCCAGTTCACATCCTCCACGCGCCCGTGTAGAGGAGAAGGCACTTGAGGAGCCACCAACCACGACTTCCACTTAGGAGCTATAATTTGCCCGCTTTGCAAAACGGACGGGATTCTTTTTACTTTATTTTGGGAAGAGCTAGCTCATACTCATTTTTTGGACCCAGCCTGCGAGATAGTTTGATTTTGAAAGTTGTTTTCAAAAACATAGTTCAGCCTCAGCCATTAAAATTTTAGAAATTCATTTGACAAGAAAATGAGCAAGATTTGATTTGATGGATTTTAATTTGGATTTGGATTTTAATTTCTGGTGCAAGATCCTGATATAGAATATGCTGCGCCGAAACAGCGTAAAATTTCTCCATTAAGATCAAATTAGTTTAGCATTGTAAAAAATGTAATTGGTTGTGTTCAAACTAGTCAAATGTTAAAAAAAGGGTGAAAGTTATTAAAACTAGACTAAAATTCATGTAAAATTCTCACATCTTTGATGTATAAGAAAATGTCCGGATGATGCGTCTCACCCAATAAAAAATCCAAGTTAAAATTGTTGGATTTAAAATGGTTACATCGAAGGTCAATAAAGCGGGTGCATTCTATAAAAATGTGATGAACTGTTAAAATAATTCCACAATTATCACACATTGGGGGATTCTCAGAAAAAAGTAAAAATCTATGTGTCAGGCGAGTGTGACCAATACGTAGTTGGGATAAAATTACATCATAACGTCTACTTCGTTTTGAAGACCAGTTGCGCATTTGTGGTTTAATAAAATGGAGCTTGTTAGTCTCCATGTTCCATTGATTTTGCCATTGGCGATAGCACCAACGAATTATAGTTGTGCGCATATCTTTGTAAGAAAGACGTTGGAGAAAAATTACGCTCGCTGACTTAGCTGCTGCGTCTGCGATTGAATTTCCAGAAATACCCACATGCAATGGGATCCAGGAAAGCAAAACTCTAATATTTTTCCCACGGAGAAAATGGAGTTTGGAAACGAAAATTATATTGGATGGAGTTAGAAAGCGGAAGTTATTCATTTTGATTATACTGTGCCAAATACATGATGGGTGGCTAAAAATTAAAAAAAAAGTTAGTTTAAAAATTCTATAATATGCCATGATTTCCTAATTTCCGAAATTTATACATTTAGTTATATTAACGTCCCATTTAACGCAACACGAGGGCTATTTTGAGATGGACCTCGTCATTTTGGACAACAGTCAGATGACGAGGACGACATCTGAACAGGCACCCTCCTCTCCACACCACACCAGCGGGAGGACGTTTGGCCTGACAAATTTAACGTGCAAGAGACCCCCTCACACGACGGATCTTCGGTGGAATTGAGTCTCGAACCTGAAGCCCTCCGGTGCCGCAGTCGAGAACTTACCACCAGGCCATCGCGGCCCCTCCGAAATTTATAAAGCAATATTATTTGTTATAAAAACAATTACCAAGTCAAAAACATTCAGATCACATACTAAAATCCAATCAATTCTAAGAAAATAAACAGCATTGCATGATCATTCTATTTCAAAATGGAATGCGTTAATTACCTCAAAGAGGATTTATTTTTCCACTGAGATTTAAAAAAAATATTAATATAGTATAAATCATGTAGCAGTATTATTGAAGCAGACGGATAAAACTGTTTCAGATAATGATTGTCTGGAATTAGCCATGAATTATTTTGTTTTCCATAACATATGTAATTTTAAAATGTTTCGAGTCTGAACCAAATTCAAAAGTCTTTATAGGTAAAACTTAAGTTCTTAAAAATTAATGTAATATTTTTGGGAATTATAAAGAATTATATGATTCTGTACATAGAAATAGTTAATTATACAATAAATATATGCAAGATATATAATAACTAATTAATATACCTTGCTTTTCTCTGTATTAATTTCCTTTCATGCATAATATTTTCTTATAAGAATCACTTTTGATTAAAACATGCCGGTTTTACACTCGGCCTGTTATAAGACGCGAAGTAGCCACCGCATGCGTAGAAAAGCTAAAAAATGCTGTTAATTCGATAGGAAGTAATTGTCCAGATGGGACAACTACAAGCGGCTGTATTATATTTTTTTACTTCGCATGATTTCAACAGAATTTAACTTTTTTTGGCATAAAAAATTGATTACATATCATAGATTAATTCCGGCATTTTTTGCTCTTTATTTTTTTAATTCAAGGTTGGTGTTTTTTTTTAAATTTAAATTTGTCATTTTTTTTACTATAGTTTCCCAAATTTAGGTATGTTGAACCAATTTATTTTATTTTACCATATTTCTTTATGTAATGATACACAATTTTTATACGATTTGCAGTGAAAAAGAAAAATTCAGGGACGCCAAAATGGCATTTTATAGCTAAGCATGGAATGCATGAATCTATCTTATGAAATTGTGGCAAACATAAATCAGTCCCTTTATGCGCATGTGCTGCCTACTTGCCGTCTTATTACTAGCCGATAATAGACAAAATATTTTTAGTATTATAATAGACAAAATACTTTTAGTGGCTTTTATCGTCTGCTTTTATTTAAATTTGCCATATCAGTTGAATAAGAAGATTTTTGAAATCACTTATAATTAATTTTCTGTACAAGAATATTTGTATTAAATTTTTGTTATATTAGTTGTATTTGTTATCTATTAAATATTTGTTATATTAGTACAGTAAAAATTGCCAGAAAATACTGAAATATAAGAAAAATTTTCTTCATTTGCGCAACAGCTTAATTTGTTTAGCTTTAAACATGGACCAATAACAACACTATTAAAAGATATATTTTTTTTTTAAAAAAAAGGAGAAATGACACCTCAATAATTAGAACTTATAACTGGAAGAAGAAAGATAAATTCTGAATATAAGCTCGTTTTCAATTCTTTTTATTAGAAAGAAGTATTGTATTCTCAAATACTGAAATACTTTGGAATCAAAACAATCAAAAGTAATAAATGGCTCTCTGAACCAAGGTCTCCCGGTTCATTTTTCATTCTAAGAGAGCATGCCAAAATGTTCGAAGAGAACATATCTCATGGGATTGAAGCTTTACTGCAGATCATGTTTTAACTTAAACATTTAGAGACAGGAAGATAAATGAGTCGGAGGAGGTATCTTGATACAACAGAACATGTTATACTGTTATCTGAGAGGATTATTCTTCAAATATAAGGATTATACTTTAATTTTAATTTTAAGCATTTATGTGCAGAATTTCTTTGTCAACTTTTATGATTTAAAATATATATGAAGTTATTCAAAGTAATAATTAAAAATGCTTTTACGCAAAATTAAAAAAATATTATTGAGTATATTATTTTTATATATATTAATTGAAAAAATATATTTAATTCTGTACAAAAATTCCTTTATTTGTTAGGAATTACTTTGATATTTATAAAAAAGATTATACATTTATTTTAAATGATGTTAATTATTAATAACTTTGTGATTTTGATATTAAGGAAATGAAATCCGTTGGAATATCATTATTCATTGATTCAATTAAAATTGCATTTATTTCTCAAAAGTGTATTTAGGGCTTTTTGCTATAAGAAAAAATGCTATAGTTGGAAATCAAATCTCACATTTGTTTTATTTCTTCAATAACACTTGGTATCAATTCATGTGTTTATCACGGTTAGGCTTATAATTTATTCTAAGAATAGAAAAGCTAATTCTTGAAGAAATATTTTATTGGAAAAACAAGCCATAAGGTTATTACGTATTTTTTATAATTATTAGAATTATTTGCATATATCTTTTAAGAACACATCGAATGGCCATCTTTGTAAGAGAAAGGTTTCAAATTTCTTCTTCTGCAAATATTTGCAAAAATGGTCTCAAATAGTGCCAAAAGTTCAAATTTAACATCAAGGTATCTTTAATTAGTAAACAAAACATGCAAGTTCTAGATTAAATATTTTACAAAACATTAAAAAGAATTTGAGTGATATTAGAATGATATATAACAATAATGTCCTTAAAATAGAGCATCTCTTAGTAACTAATATACAGTTACTTATAGAAACTCTTTTTACTTCTGTATTGTTATATTTATTAGGCAACATATCATACAAAACTTGAAGCAAAATAAGTAACAAGAAATTAAAGTTTCTCTTTCACATTTAAGGTTTTAAGAAATGTAATTTTTTAAAATTTTATTTGACGATTTTCTTTATGTGTATTTGTTTCTTCAGCTGTGGTGTGGAATTGAATATTTTCTGTTCTTTTAAAGTGTTATCATGATATCCTTGTAGCGACTAATCACAAATTATTCTTAGCACCTTCAAGTATGTTGAGAAGCATGCATATAAATAGTTTTAAAATTAAAATTATTTTTCCTGAAAAAAACAGGATAAAAATTTATAAGAATTGGAGGATGTGAAAAATTGAAAATAAAGAAGGACAAAAGCGCAATCAATGAATATATATATTTTTTTTCATTAAAATATTTATACCTGAAGTTGGAAAAAACATTTTCATATTTTTTCTATAAATAACAATGTCAGGATTATATTGTTAGATTTCAGTTAAAAAGTAGAGATCTCAACACATACCCATGCTGACAGATTTTGAAAGTACCCGATAGCTCTCGCATTAAACATAAAAGGACTGTCGTTACAATACTCTGTCAAGTAATTCAGAGCGTGTTGATAAACATAAGAATGGAACATTCTTATCAAGTAAGAAAATTGCTTTTTCGTTTCAAAAGATTCCTTCTGAAAGAAGTTCACCTCTTGATTATTGTCAAAAATTTTCCCTATACAGTATACACTCCCAATTATTCAGCTTCCATACTATCTGGCCTAGTTTTCTTTCATCGTAATTAAATGAGGAAGGCAAGGCAGCATTGCCAAGAATCTTCCTGCGTGTCGAGTGTGAAATAAAAGTTGATAGTAAAAGAGCAGCGTATTGCTCGTTGTTCATTCTTTCGTCAGTGTCTTGCCGCTGTTATTTATTAAAAACTTTTTCAAAAACTAAAAACTTCATATTTTGAATATTATAGTAAGATTATCTTTTCATATCTGTACCATCACTTACCAATAAAAAATAAAATCAGTAAATTTTCTTCGAATTAGACCTATGATTTACATAAATTTTTTAAAAGTTTCCTGCATTTAAGTTTGGTATTATAGAATTAACGTTAAAATGTGAACAGTTTGCATGCTTTATTTGACATTTTCTTTAATAAATTCTTGAAACTGTAGTGCAGTATATAAACTATCAACAGAGAGCCTTCTATTTTAACAAGACACGTTACCGGCATCTGCATCTATGATTCATCAGGCCACGGCTGCGTTCACATTCTACGTGGCTTGAGATAAATAGAAGGCTTAGTTCTCAAAAAGAATAAGAGAAAATTTGCGTTATAAAAGTGAATTTTGGTGTTCAAACTTTGTCTATTGGCATTGGTGGACAAGGAAATGAATTCACAGAACTCCGGGCTATTCGAATATTCTGCTATTCGGTCTATACGCTCCCCGTGCCACTCAGCAGTGTACATATACTCAGCAGTTTACGGTAATAACATTTTATTACATCGCAGTACTAAGGATAAATCTCATCCTCCCAACATGCCAACAATATCAGCAAATCATTAATTCTTGGTAAATCAAGAATTATAAGATTCAGAGGAGTCGCGAATAAAAAAAGAAGAAAATACATTCAAATAAAAAATTATTAAACAACTTATTTCCTTAAAAAAATAAAGCATAAAAACGTTAGCACATAAAGATCATAATCTTCGTTCAAAACGCTTTGTTACATCACAACTTAAGTACTAAAGACGGATCTTCATCCATGCTAACAACCTCTACAAGTCCTTCTTTCTTCCCGAACCATACAGAAATTCGAAACTGGACCAAACTCTTCCTTCTTTTTTAGTAGCTTCCTCGTCGCACGCAAATGGACCCTCCGGTTAATGACTGACTTCTTTCTCCTTACTTCTGGCGAGAATTCCTTCTCCGGGCAGGGACGACGGACAGACATTGAAAGCAAACACGCTAATTTCAAAGTAAACTGTTAACCCAAGCCTCCCTCTCTCCCCGCCCGATTTCCGGGCAGCTCGCAATTAATAGCGGCGATTATGGGCACGCGGGTCGGCTCCCTTGGGGACCCTCTGGACTCCCCATCACTCGGAATTGGAACCTGCGTGGGCACATTTTAACTACTCGCCCCATCTGTTATCTGCATTCGGCGGAAATGAAGCCTTTTTTTCTTTCTTCTTCTGCCGCAGCGTTATTCCCGATGAGCAGAAGATATTTTTCTTCTTCCAGCAAAAAGCAATTTGTTGTTGGTCTTTTTAGCGCGAAGTGATGATGAAGCGCTGTCCAGTTCCCTTTGGGGAGAGGGTATTTCCCGGCTGATGGATTCACGTCGTTGATGGTTTTATTTTTAAAATGAACCCTGCATGGGAGTCTTCGTTTGTGATGGTATCAATAAAGCTAATGCAACTGGCATCTTCTTGTCTACTCTTAAGTAGTGCATTATTTTGATAGCAGGAAGATCATTTATTTAACTCGTTTTCAAAATATAATTTGACTTGCGAATATGAATTATATAAAGTATACAATATTATATAAGTCATATAAAGTTATCATATCTGTTATATAAGTCATAATGTCATTTAAGTCATACAATGTCAATTTATATCTATTACATAAGTCATATATGTTATATAAGTCATACAATGTCAATTTATATCTATTACATAAGTCATATATGTTGTATAAGTCATACAATGTCATATAAAGTTTTGAAAAGATTCCAGTACGGATATAGGATATAGTTCGATAAGTATATAGTGTGTCAAGAATGTCCTTATTACGATAAAAAAAATCCTTTGAACTTAGTTAACCAACTGGTAATATTTCTGTCTCGATTTTGTTTAGTGAAGAGAACTAAGTATACATCTTGTAAGGATCCCCTATTTTACTGTATGAATGTATTTAAATTTTTCTTGAATATAACAACTGACGTCCTGGCATTGGAGTAGAGCGTTTTAACCAAAACCTGGGCCCTTGTTCGGGCATGGTTATTTTCTCTCCATACGTTCTATCTGTGAGGTGTGAAAAAGTTTCTCCTCCATATAAAAGGGAGCTGTGCAAGCGAGTGCGTGAGAGTCATCTTCATATAAGCTAGAAATAAGACTTACCCAAACACGGGTGCTCTGGAATCTTCGTCAGGTCATATCGTCAGAAATTGCTGCACACCTTTTACGTAGTAATGTGACCACATACCAATATATTTCAACGGCACGACGACCTAAGAAACTTCTTTTATCTATGCCTTTGCATTCTAATCTTGTTTGTGTATACTCTGACAGATAGGGAATCTCTTTTTGATGACTTTTGTCTAAAATGTTCGGCTAAATAATTATATATAAGCCTAAATATTCGGCTTTTGGTGTAAAGATTATATACTACATCGATTCAGCTTAAACTGTGGAATTATTGCATTCTCTATCACATGGATGGAGGGAAGCATGTCTGTGTGCCTATAGGGCAAGTTCTATTGGTGGATTTAATTGAAAATGACTAGAGGAAATAAAAGTATTTTTTATAACTACTTCTAATTCTATGCCCGATTATTTGAAATTATTTCTCTGCTCACAACAAAAATAAACTTGATTAGAATTTTTTTTAACTCAAAGAGATGACAAAGCTGTATCTAGTGCTCTTTGTGTAAAGAACATTTTCCGACGGATGGATACATCGTTCCTGGTTTTATCTTTAAAATGGAGTTTGGATGGCAGTTCTTATATACGATAAATTCTATCAAGATGTTATAATTGAGATTTATTTTTGTTTATTTGAAATAAAGCATTGTTTGAGTAACAAAATTTTTTTAATTACAGTGGTGGAATTAAGAATTAGATGAATAGAAATTTTTTTTTACCGCTTATTGTATAGAAGTTGTTAAAAATTTACAATGATGAACTTTAATAAGTTGCTTATTTTGAGCCTTTTTAATATCGCTACTTTTCTTAGTGATTTTTTAAAGTCGTAAAATTATTTTTTGTATGTCATCTAAACCAAATCAACTTTTTAAAATTTAGTTAACCAAACGGAAGTGTTCCCTTTTCTATCGTCAAGGCAGTTTTGATATCATATGAATGAAGATTGAGCCTGCATTGTAGATTTCATGTAACAATTGAGTCTATTCTCTATTCAAAGATCAGCAGTTTGGGTGACAAGACTACATATCAAATTTAATTTATCTTGTTCACTTCAACTTTCAACATCTACATACACCATATTTCTCAATAAACATACAGGTGACTATATAGATTAGCTTTTGGCAAATGTCGTCAAATTTGATACAGATCTACAATTTCGATCTAAAGATCACATATGTTCGTCCACTTAGATTATTGCCATTTTAAATTATCGCAGTGTCATATACACAAATGGACAAACCGGCAGGCCATCATCCGTAAACTAATTTAGCCCATAACTTTTGAAAAAATTCTATAATTTTGATGACAAAACCATAAATGGAAATTTCCCTGCTTCTATTAATAGCTAATTTGGGTCATAGTAAGTTGTCACGAAGAAAATCCGACCGATAGTTCCTCTTCCATAATATAAATATTTGATTTACACAAGCCAATTTAATGTCTGTAGTAGAACCATAATTACAAAACATTATCTCTGATTTTCGCCTCAACACCTCTTTGCATGTTTAAAAATATATTGTGGTAACTCCCTCAGCAAATATTCGAATATAAATATGAATAAAAAATTAAGATCGTAAAAATATTAACATTTAACAAAGTTTTAAGAAAGAGATAACCAAAGCTGCGACTCTTGAAATCAATATATCACAGAAGCAATTTTTACACTATAAATTTGTATATTTGAAATATATGTTAGTTATAGCTTTAACAATACTTAAAAAAAGAATTATAAATAGAGAGTTGATAAAAACTCTAATCACTAATTATTGCAAAAAAAATCTATTCAACAAAATTTTGCTTTCCTATTTTTCTTTAATTTCGACTTTGATTACATGTATTTTTGATGGATGATGACATAAGATTTGAAATCTATGCTGTTTCACTGCGTGTATGTAAAACCATTTATGTAGTCAAGCATCTAATGTTGATAATTTAATATCCTATTTGTCCGCAAAAAAGCAATTCAAAGGGAGATCTTCACCAACGAAATTCTTTACACTTAAAGTCATTGCTTTAGGAAATGATTAATGCTGGTGATTAAAATTACATAAACAAATAAATTAGGCAGAGCGTCGTGTTAACACGCTTTAGAAGCGAGAGCATATTCTCAAAACTGCAAATGTTGACGTGAAAAGCACGTGTACTTAACGTGAAGTTGCTTCTTCAGAACAACAGGCTTCATATTCATTACAGACTTCAAGGAATGCAGTTCATGATGGATTTGGAGATTCTATATCTCTTGTCATATGCAGCGAAGGAGGTTTGGATCACAGTATCGAATATCTGATGAAAAAGTTCAAAATTTATTTTGCTTCTGTGTCCATTTGCTCAGTACCATTGAAGAAATGGTGACAAGATATACAACACAAACACACAAAAAAAATCCTTTAATCCCTCGCTTGTTTATGACATTGGATGAATACATTTCTAACATTTTTATATTGACCCCTTCCTTCTCGCTCCCGTGAAAATGACGTGATGAAATTTCTACCTCTATTTCTAGCGCCCGTGATATTTCCGGGCTGGCGTATTCAAAAGTAATGCGCCAAAAATATTAAAACAGTCTATTTCTTATGCCCAGAATTATGTTTATTTCTCAAAATATACGCCAGACGGCTGCCGTAGATTTGTTATGCTTTTAGAGATAGTTAATTTATTTTAAACTAGATGTCAGCAGAAAGAAAACTCGGTACTATTGTCCTGATTATGATGTTGTCCTATGCATCTCATACTTTAAAATTTATCACGCAAGAAAAAATGACTAGTATTTATTTGCATTATGTGTAAATGCAATAAAATTATGTTTGAATGCTTAAAACATATATTTTTTATTTTCTCACTTTCTTGGAAAGCTAACATTCAGTCATAATAACCCTGAATGTTGGCTTTTCCAATTTTTTTTTTTAAATTTCAAGCTAAAAATTAATTAAAAATTTAAATTGAATGAAGATATTGTACATACACTCAGTTTGTATAATTTTCTTGAATAAAAAAACAGGCATTTTTATGACCATTTTCTTCAAAATTATGCTACCGTTAAGGGGTTAATGCCTTTGTTTTAATTCGAGATGATACGGGAAATTAGCGGTGTCGTCGCTTCCTTTCTGTCAGATATTTTGATGGTAAAATATACAATACAAAATGCAATTATGTGAGGATGATGCTTAGAATCCTTTTTTAAAGAAAATAGTTATGTTAGTACTTATAGAACCGACGTTTACTTTTAGATGACATTATTCAAATGTTTTGATAAAAAGTCAATAGTTCTGATGGTGTTTTAAACTTGAAAATATAGAAAGTAATTTAAATTCAATTTAATGTAATAATTTTATTAAAATATTTCAAAGATACTGGAAAAATTTTAGATTATAAAGAGTTACCTAATAAGCTGTTAAAAATTATGCAATTATTATTTAGAACAAGAACAGCCTATAAGTAGTTAAAGTATTTAAAAGGCCTCATAATTGTAAATAAAATGAAATAAAACAAGAAAAAGGTTGAAGAAACATCAAATGGCACTTTAGTAAGAACAAAAATTACAGATACATGATCTTTTATCAAATATAAAGAAACAAAAGTGAAAGAAAAAATAAATGGCATGTATCATGCTACAATTCACATTTTGTGACTTGGAATGTTTTCTATAATACATTTTTGTCTTGATTATACATCATGGAATGAGTTAATGATAAAAAGTATTTTCGAATAAATGACAAAATCCTCAAGTATGAAAATTGCTGCTAAAAATTTTGTATTCAATAGCATTATCAATATTATCACAATTTTTGATAACATTTTTTCATACCTAAGAATTTGGTTGGAAAAAATAATTACATTGCTTTGAAGATAAATTAGATTTAAAAATTCATAATCTTTTTTTTTAAAATAATTTTTCTATACAGTAAATGGAAAGGGGTTTTTTTGGTACACATTCGGAAACTGTTTATCATAAGAATACAGTGGGTAAAAAAAGTTTCCGTACGGTCACTAAATTTAAGAATAAATGAGCATAATTTGAAAAGTATTGCATTTTTTCTTTAAATACTGTCTATATGTGTTTAGTATAAGTCTATAGAAAGAGATTTTAGTAAATTTTCATTTTTACAAAACGAGAAAAGCATATTATTTGTAATATCTAAGGTAAATTGGAAATTGCAGTGCAAAAAAAGTTTCCGTACGCTTTATGCAAATTCTTTCTGAAGTGTTTAAAACAGGCCCGCAGTAAATCTTTGACGTCAGAAAGTTAATCACTGATAAGAAAACAACATTTTGACAGTTGTTGAGTTTAAATTTGTTCTTGATCGTCTCAAAATGGAAGTTCCCAGAGCTATTCGGGAATTGGTGATTAAATTGCGAAATGATGGATTATCCATGAAAAGGATTAGTGAAAGGATTAAAAAATCGAAGTTTACTGTGCAATGTATGATTGAAAGATATCGTAAACTTCATACACTTGAGGATAGAGATCGATCCGGGAGGTCGTCAAAATTAAATCGCGTGCATAAAAGAAACATCTTACGCCAAGTTGAAGAAAATCCACGAATTAGTGCACCGAAGTTAGCAGCTGATTTAATGGTTGGTTACAACATTAAAGTCTCAACTCAAACCGTGAGAAATGTCATTAAAAAAAGTGGTTATCATGGACGTGCTGCCCGGAAGAAACCCTCTATAAGTTTGTACAACAGGAAAAAGCGCCTCGAGTTTGCAAAGAAGCATGTAAGCAAGCCATTATCTTTTGGGGAATCCATTCTTTTTAGCGATGAATCAAAATTTAACATTCATGGGTCAGATGGCCGAGTTATGGTGTGGAGAAAACCAAACGAACAAATACTAACTGAGAATTATTGCGGAACTGTGAAGCACGGTGGTGGCGGTGTTATGGTGTGGGGGTGTATGAGTCTTCTGGAGTAGGAAATTTGCAGTTCATCGAGGGAAATATGGATCGATATGGATATCTGGATATTCTTAAACAAAATGTGTAATCCAGTGCAGAGAAATTATCTCTTGGAACTGGATTTACTTTTCAGCAGGACAACGATCCTAAACACACCTCTAAGATTTGCCAAGAGTGGTGCCTTTACCATGTTAAACAACAACTTTATAGCCTTCCCCAGTCACCCGATTTAAACCCCATTGAACATTTGTGGGAAGAAATTGGCCAACAACTTAAAAAATATGACATAAAAGACAAAGTTGAGCTCAAAAGTAACATTAGTAGTATTTGGTGTAATATTTCTCCGGAAACAACAAAAAAACTTGTAGGGGTAATGCCACAACGTCTAAAAGAGGTGATAAAGGCCAAAAGAGGGCCCACTGATCATTAAATGTGTATTTGTTAAATATATTTTGCATTTTTGTAAACTTTTTTCGTGTGCTAAGGCACCGTACGGAGACTTTTTTGTTCCATGTTTACGGCATGTTTTGAGTTTTTAAGATTTATTATTTAATTTTGTCAGTATTATCATCCTTTTAATGTGAATAAATATTAAATAATATTAGTTTTAACTCATTTTTAAGTTTTCATTTTTATCATTATGAATTTTGTGTGACAAATTAAGCTTTGATTTGCATTCGTATCTGCGTACGGAGACTTTTTTTACCCACTGTATGTGAACTATTCCGTATTGCTGTGTTTTCCAATGTTGCTACAAAATTAAATAGAAAAAAAAGAAAACGGTTTTTTAATATTAAAGAATAAAAAATGAAGCCAATATAATATAGCAATTAAATTTTTTGAGACGCTCTCGCTTTTGTGTTGAAAAGAGTAAAGAACACATACATTTGACTTTTAAAATATGAAAAAATATGTGTCTCTAACAAGCGAAAACAAGGCCAAAATATATTTATCTGGAATTCCTTGGATACATGTTTATCCACCCACAGTGCTAGCATATAAAATTCCAAATATGTCTAAATATCTATTCTAGCAAATATACCCCTTTGTAACCATGGCAACCGTAACACTTAGTTCGGTTAGGTTAATATCACATTCGGAAGCTCAAATTGTTTTGTGACAGGTCTCATAATTTTTAATCTTTGTTACATCATTAAGATAAGACCTTAGCCATTACCATATCACTCATCTTCCAAGGTAGCGGAATACCATTTAATCATGGGGACATACACATGCCCTGTATATACGGTATATCTTTCTTGGAATAGAATATCAAACGTTTTCTTTTGAAGCTGAAAGATTGGCACGAGGTCTAGGTACTTCGGGATACATGTAAATAGAATTAATGATCTTAGTTCATAAAACGCCTTCAATCATTCAAAATAATAATTACTATTCAGAATTATCCTTTACATAGACTTTATTTTAACCGCAAACATATTCTGAATGTTCATATAATTGAATAACAAAAAATCATCTTCGAATCTATGTTTCCCCCACACATATCTTCTAAAACACTTAATAAGAAAATAACAGCGAACTATTTATTTTCTGTGCCTTTCTTACTTATTATACAAAATTTAAAAAGGATGAGTGATATTGATAAGGATAAAAAAATGGAATCAAAATTACAAGAAAAATTCTTAAGAATTTTAAAGAAGATGGCATTTTCTCCTTTTTCCTCTTCTTTTCGCTTTGCTGCATACATGTGTAAAGTAAGTATGGCAATCGTCAAAAATTTCCCGAGTTCGATATTTTGACAAATCTGCCTGTTTTAGATCTCAATGAATTTTTTAAAGCATTTTTTAAGAATGGTCACCCATCCGTCAGTTTTTGAAAAGACAATTCAAAATAACCAACAAAAAAAAAAAAAAAACTCAAGCAAGACGGATGAAATTTGGTATACAGTCTTTATGTAAAATTGGCAGATTTATATAAACTTCCTAGTACGATTTGCTGAGATGAAGTCTGTCTATCTGGCTGTTCGAATATGTTAATACGAGAAATACATAATTAAGAGGGTTTGATCAATAAATTTCAGATTTAATATCTATAATATAGACACCTGTCCACTTTTGAAACAAATTCATCAAGGGGTTGACCAGCTGACGGTCTATATTTTCAGAAATATGTGAAGGTAAAAAAATAACTCTAAAACAAAGTGATTTAAATATATCAAATTTGGTAGGGGTTTTTTATGATAACAAAATGGAGCAAAAAAAAAAAAACACCGTGATTAAAACTCAAACTGGATTTTTGAATATTATTAACTACATGCCAAGAATTGACTTCTTCTTCTTGCATACAGCCGACCACCACGCCACCACTGTATCGACAGGATTTAGCCAAGGATTGACTGTCAAATAACTCGGCTAAGATGACATAAAAGTTTAAATCAGAATGCTATTTTATAACTATAGTACGCCAATACCATATAAGGCTTTCTTTGGTATGACACATTTATTAGACAGTGTGCGAGAAAGTTTTGGAGAGAAGAAACCCGCTTGTTTTACTATTAATCTCACATGGAAAAGTTTACTACTAATTTGCTCACCATGCCAAAATTTAAATACTTGATCTTACTTGGGTCCCTAACCCATACTGTAAACTTAATAGTACATACCTTATTAGTGAAAATGATTTTAAGCATTGTTATGTAGAGTTGTAATCTGTGGAACTTAAGGTTCATCTTTCAAATGCTGTCAATATATTATAAATTTGACAAATTTATAACCAAAAATGGTCTATTGGTGGAACGTACGTGATAAGCCTAACTGAATTATTTCCAGATAAATAAATATGTGACAGGATTGATTCACATAATGGCATTTTATCAATGTAATATGTCAAAGATGGGAAAAAATGAACCAATTTAAACTCAGTTTCTTTAAAATATGATATCCGAATTTTTTTTTTCGATGAATTCCCCCAAAGTTATGGTTTCGGAGAAGTCGAAACTTGTTTGCTCAGCTTCTTAAAAGCTCTTGGATAAGAGGGGTCGTTTCGTTTCCTTGAAATATTGACGAATAGACATAATGAAGTGCCAAGTCTTATTAGCGTCACATAACTCATTGTTCAAGTTGTCTTTTATCGCCCCTAAATTCATTATTTTTTGAAGCAGGGCTCGTAAATTACAACGCCTGTTATTTTCGCCGAGCTTAAATTTTTGCGACCTAACAATTTTCTATATCCCGAAAACTATACTGGTTTCATTTTTTTGTGGGTAATATTGATTGTTTTTACTCTACCTCTCCAGCAGCCTTGACTTATTTATGCGACAAATAAGTGGTAAGCAAAAATTCATCTATAAACCTAACAAATAAGTTTTTACTAGTTGTTTACATGGAGAATGCCTTATAAGAAAATTGTTAGAACTAAATAAGTTGGAAAGAAATTCTTACAATATTATATATTTTTTTATTTGCTTAACATTTGTTTTGATTTGAACAATTTGTTTTGGGCTTATGCTTTTTGAAAGCCAAATTCTGTTTTGACGGACTTTCCTTTCTGATAATATGTATCAAAGCAAAATTTTTGCATAAACTTTATCGTCTCACAATCTTTTTAAAATGTTTAATATTGTAATAAAATTTTAAATTAAGGAGTTTTATGTTATAAAAATATAGTTATTTTTTTTGTGGGATGGTTACATTTATTTCGTATTAAAAAGTTCAACTTAACAGTTAATCATCAAAAGTTAAATTTAATTAGCATTTTTAATTATTAATCTAATTTTTTAATCAGAAGTACAAAACTAATTTATTGTCTATGTATTTTATTTTTTGAATAAGGTATATTTTTTGTGCTGATTCTAAGCTTGATTGATTGTTTACAATTTATTGTTTTGAAGACAGTAGAGTATCTCTTTTGAAAAAGAAAAAACATCAAAAGCGTATAAGAGAAAAATAATATAAAATATTTGGAGAAATATAACAACTCTTTGGACGTTAAATCAACAAAGTAGATGTTAAAAATGTAGCTTTAGAAAAAGAAAAACGGTCATCAAGTCTAGAATAATAAATTCAATGAAGAAAGTCACTTTTAATAATGTATTAAAGAGTAGAATTTATTTTATTTTTTCCTTGATCCATACATTTCAATTTTTAATTTGTAATTCCGTGTCTTATCTTATCACATTTTTTCATAAATTCTCTACCAGATGGCACTATTCGCATAAAATTTAATTTCAGTTAAAATTAATTAATCGATTGGCAATTATGATACGAAGAAGATTATAATCGAATCTTATCATCGATGATATATAAGTACAAAATTTTAAAACTATTAACTTTAAATAGGAAACGAAACGTAAAATGGAATATAAAATTTCCTCTTTACACGAAATAAGGTTTATAATAATAAAGTTTATCTTAAGTTAAATAAGGTTTATAAATAGAAAGAATAGCTTTCAGACATGTATTAAAATATAGTATTAAAAATAACAATTCGCTATAATTCCATTCAATGAAATGAGTTTCACCCAACTTCCAGCATAAGACATGCCATGTGTCATAAAATTTTACGTATAGCATTTTTTTTCTTTACCATCTCAATATAAATGGAATTTCTGGTTTAAATGGGTCGACAGCCTGCATTTGTATCATGCGGTTATAAATTGATTCCATTTTTATTCAACCCGAGATTCTTTGATAGCCACCCTTAACATGGATATTGGTAAACGATATTTTTATCATTTTCTCTTAAAAATTCACAGCATCTCGATGTTTGGCGTTGAGAAACATCTCGATGTTTGGCGTTGAGAAACATCTCGATGTTTATAATATACGGACCATTACACACTATAAAAAATGTTGTAGACATATGTCTCCAAATCAGCACAAAAGTTCAAATACTATAGAGTTTTGACTTAGACTTTTTTTCCTTCTCATGTACAATTTTTTTGAACACATGAATCAGAATATTACACCACAGAACTGCGAATTAACAGTAAAATGATATAAAAACAGCTCCAATCAGTCACATGTAAAATTTTACTTCGAAACAAAATGGAAAATAAAATAGATGAAGATGCTTACAATTATTTACAAAATTTTTCAATAAAATAAGCTTATCCAAACTATGAAATTTCGAATTATTTTTGACTTTTTGTAATCTCTTATCAATATGAGGATTGAATTTATATTTTCTTAAGATTATAATAAAAAATTGAAACATTATCGTAAATTTCTAAAATATTCAATCGAGTTTTAATTAAAAACTGTAAATTCAAAATAAATAAAACTTTACTTCAGAAGCAAATATGATAATTTTGAATAAATGTATGCTAAACGATGTAAACAACAAGTAAATAAAAAAGTGTGGGAAGGAGGGGAGAATAGAAGAGTTGCATTTTCTACTTTTTATATTCTACTAGCTGGTACTTGGAGCGTTGCTGCCGCCGAAAAAATATTATTAAGTGCAATCATTCAATAATTTGGCAATGTTTTATCGAAATAGGATGAAGGTACTATAGTATATAAAATACTAACAAACAACTATTTATTATTATATATTAGACTTGTGTATTCTTTTAGAATTGTAACGCTTGGTGTTTATTTCAGAATGGTAATGAAAGAAATTATTTAATGCATCTCGTGATTCATTTAATATTCGTTCAGAATTCTCAAGTTTATCTTCAGAAAAGCTGATTAGAATATATTCTTTTCAAATTGATTAAAAAGAAAATATACTTACATCACAAAATCGTTAATATTGTTGAAAAGATAATTTTTGAAAATTAAGATGGGGCAAAACTATTTGTACTACAATATTTTGGGTAGTCACAACGAAAAATGCTAAAATGTAATTAAAATTTAAAAATCCCCAAAATTTTCTCGCGTATCCTGTAATAAAGTTGTTACCTCTAAGAATGATTTGCAAGACATCTGCGTACTATAGCTTCAAAATATTTACCTTTAACTTAGATTTAGCATTTCTACAGTATCTATTGTCTCCTAGGCTAGCTATTTGGAGATTAATCCTTGTTAAAAAGATGCGGTTGAGATTAATTTTTTTTTAAATTTTAGATACTTGTACTATCCTATAACCAGCCCGTAGGCGTAAACAATAAGCGGACTAAATTTCATCGTAATCTAATGAGCAGTTTAGGAAGGCGTAAGAGACATGCAAACATTCATTTTTATTTATATAAATAAAGATTTCTCTCTCTTTGATTCATGAATCTTAGCATTGTAGTATAATGGAATTATAGATATTTATAATTAATATGAACCAATAAAAGACAAAAGAAAAAAATTACAGTGAAAGAAATTACAGTAATCGAAATGCACATGGTTACATAAAAAAGAATTAAATAAAAACAAAAGGCTCTGCTGAGATCGGATTCAAATACACTAATTAAAACAAGTAGATATTTTAAAATTATTAATACATTTTGCAAAAAAATTAATAGAATTTTGTCTTTGAATCGATTATTTTTGGATTTCCAGTCAATCACTGACAACCTTCATAAGTTGGCTTGACTCTCAAGAAGGAAGAGGTAAGAAACTAAAATCAAGTTTTGGCTCTTCCTCCTCACCTTAAGTGGTTCCCTTAAATGTTTCTAGAGGAAAAAGTTTCCATACAGTTAAAGTTTTTTAAATTTTATTTTATTATTGACGAGGATAAAGTCTTTTTATCTTCTTATTAACGAGGAAACCTTAAAAGAATGGCCTTTATACGCTTATTTAACTTTATTTATTTATTTCATATTTCTAAAGAAGGAATTTAGATTCTTTTTATTCACATTCTAATGTACCAGAGCTTTGGAATTTCGTTCTGTCATATTTTCTAGGTAATGATATTTTGATATTTTTAGAGCTTAATTAATTAGGTAATAGATACGACATTTAATCCATAAGAATCCGCCCTCTAGCCATTAATTTGAAATCGAACTAATAAATAATCATACACACACAAAAATATTATACCATAATGATGATGTCGCGTCCGCATTATAGCTTTAAGGGGATGCAGTATCTTCTTAGAGTAAAGACCCTTAAGCATCTTAGGGCAGAAGTCTCACTTCTAGCTCAAATGAAGATGACCGCTTTATACAGGAGAAAAAGGCCCTTTCACACACTTCACAAAAGGAACACAGGATGAAGCACAATCATGCTCGAATCAGGACTCAGGGGAAAATGTACTAAGTCTAGGTTCCCTATTCATTAAAACATGGCATTAAAACTGAGTTAAATATTAAACAGTTGAAAATGATTAAAAAATCCTATCAGATATTAAAATCTTGAAAATAACTTTTTTTTTAAATATGATGAAAAATAATTAAAAGAGCAGATAGAAATAATATTGTTAGGACATTAAGCCAGAATGAAAACCATTTGAAAGGAAATTCCTAAATATTGAATTAAAATTAAAAATTAATCTGAGTTTAACATAATTTATGATTTGCATAGAATTTTTGTACCAACACATTAGAAAACTTAGCAAACCAAACACACACAACTTAGCAAATTTTTAACAAGGAAAAAAACTTTCAAATCTATACTTTTAGTACAATAAAAATATTCTTTAAAGAATCTTTTTGAAATTATTTACTATTCAGTTCCTATTCATCAATTATTTCATTACATATGATATCAAATCCATCACGTTGCCAAAATTCTCAACTTTTCATAATTCTTCTCCATACTCAAGCACAAGTCTTTGCGTACACTCATAAAATAGAAATTCCTAAAATAAGCTTTCAATCTCCTTTAATCGGCTCAAATTTACCCTTTCTTCCCAGTATATCTGAGATGAATTTGAGTGTGGATTCTCACCATGTCTGTGTATTTGTTATTTTTTCTCTTCTGTCTTCTGAAACATACACAGATAAAAGAAGATGGAGCCAACGCGTTTCATATTCTCTACACTCTTTTTCCATCAAAGCTTAGAGGAAGGCGATTCGAGAGTTTCTATTTGCGGTGGTATTAGAAACAGTGAAGAAACTACTCTTTACTTGAGAAAAAAAACAATTATTTGTTTATAGTAACTCGGAGACGCTCGAAATTTGTTAAGTTACAATGACGTGTATTTGAGAAGGAATAAACTTGTAGTGGTGTCGCAGATAAGGTCAAGGTCACATGTAATTAAAATTTCTAAAATTGTTTTTTTTATTAAAGTATAAGTTTAGTATAGTTGAGTTCTAACTTGAAGCTTTCAACACACAAACAGCTCTAAAGATGGATTTAGGAAATCTTAAAATATTGTAATTTTTTTTATTCATCTATACATGACATATATTCTTTCTGACATATATATATATTCTTTCTGTAGTTATTTCCTAATTTGCATTACCTTTAAACGAGATCTCATAATCTTCAAAAGGTTTATTGAATTTAAAATGAAGTAATGCCGTTTTCTGATTGGCCCTAATATAGCCTTCATGCCAAATCACCTAGATATTGAAGTTGATTACTTAAAAGCAAATTTTTGATCACCAAAACTGGCGAGCTTTTTATGCATTTAGATTAGTAAACGATGTTTCCTGCAGTTTTCACTAATCCTTACGATTGATCACTGCTTCTTTACTAAAACAATACAATTTCCCAGTGGCGATTAATGTAATAGAATTTTAATTGCCTATTGTTTCATATTTTTTTGTGTACTTCTAGTTTGTCTACAAATTTTCAAAGATATATTTCTCTATAAGATCTATTTTACTCATTTATCTCACTAGCACAGTATGCATAATATTGTGCAATATTATATTATTCAGTAATCAGTAATATTACATAATATACCGAATACTTTTAAATATAACGTGATATTGTAAAATATATCTGTGACTTCGGCTACAAATAAAGGAACATTTTTCCGTTAATTGTATAAAATGCATTTATTATATTAAATTGGGTCGAGCATTTTAACAGTGGGATATATTGCGCATTTTGCATCAAGAGAAACAACAAATTTAAATAAATAGAGAGGTGACTAAATATCTATTACAAGCACTTAAAAACACTTTACAGAAGTTACCATGAATTCAAATCATGCATAGGAGACTTAATTGAAAGTTAAGCACAACGGGTGAAGGAGTTAGACACAATAGGCTTTTAATGTATATTATAATTTGTCGGTTGATTTATATTGATATATAACTATAAAAATTTTAAATAATTATTATCAACTAAGCTTTATATTGCTTGTAATACCATGACTAATTTATGCAAAATGATGGATTAAAAATTATCTGCAGTATTTTTTTTCCTTCAAAAACAGTTTTTAAAGAAAATCCATTTTAGAATTCCCTTTTCCTTTTCATATTAACCCATCGTAAGGACAGATCTTACAAATTATATTTAAAAAAACATTCCTGCATTTTAGATTTTGAGCATTTTAGGAAGAAATTTCGTCAAAACCTCCGAAGCTACTTCTTTTTCAGTCAACTCTTCGATGGCAACTATTAACATTGGCAACGATTTGGATGGTAAACGCAGTGCCCGCGACAAAGATGTTGTTTCTTCTTGATTTAATCAATTAGGATTGAAATTCGCTAATTACTGTAAAGCAGCTCAGCAGACCATGGAATGAATTCTTTTTGGGCCACTCCTTCTTCCTTAAAATGGGTGCGATGGTAAAGTCTGCTAAATAATTAAAATTTTCAGGACACAGTAAACGCACAGATGAATGCAACGGATGTGCAAGAGTTTTGTTATTTGTTTTACCAGTTTGAATTCTATCTGTTACATCTAGAGCAGATTCATATCAAAGAGAGAGAGATGGAGTAAAAGTTAAAAATTGTTATTTTGTAGCAAAACCTTATCTAAAAATGAAAATGCTTATTTTTGAAATGTTCGCCGGAAATGCATTGAATGAGAATAATTCTTTCTTGTATTAGAGTTTTCTTTGATGAAATCTGTAATTGAAAACCAAAGTTTTCGTCATTTTAGAATGAATTGAAGTATTATCTTGGAAGAGGAACGTTGAAAATGTCGGATGAATATTTTTTCATTTCAAATTTAATAATCATTCTTCGTTTAGAAGATATAAAAGCACCGCTACTCGATGCCAGCCAATGATATACAAAACTTTTCGCTTAGCATTTAATAATGACAATAAAGTGAAATCATGCAAATCTTCTTTGAATCAGCTGGAGAGTTATCCCCACAACTTTCTACTGTGTATCTATAATATAATAGGATTTAATTTAAGTTTCATAGCATTTTATAAATAAAAGAATAAATATTTGGACCTTTTCCTTCAGAAATCGGCGGCTTAAGTTCGAAATTTGAAAAAATACACAAATCAGACGATAATACCTAATACTAAATTTCATGGTGACTTTTAGAATGGACGTGTTCACGACATATGAATAGACGGACGAATTTAGTTTCAAACATGACAGAAATCTACACTTTTGGTTTAAAGCTTGAGCTGTCATATATCAGTTCAAAAATTACTACTTTATTTATTATCAGAGACTATAGAATAAATTTATTGCTAGAATTCATTTGGTCTCAATAAATATGCGTTAAAATCCTTATTTTGTAATATTATTACGTTATTATACTCATTTCAAATTTTAATTGCCAGTGCATTAATTATCTTTCGCCTTAGTTCAGTTTTATAAAACAATACCAAAAAAAAGCGACAGAAAAGATGCGATACTTCAGTAACAATTTAAAGAAAAATATATTTTACAAGTGGAGGAAAATATTGAAAGCGAAATATAAATTCCTCTACACAACATTTATCATTATTAATAATTAAAATCTAAAGGTGTGGTTTCTGTATGCTTTGAGTTGAATATAAAACGGTAAACAGATACTTCATATATATGTTGAAAAATGGTAATTTGACCTATGGAATTGCTTTACAGGAGTTCAGACAAATTACCATAACTTTTATTTGATTTTCTCCAAGTAAAGTATTTTACTGGAATAATTGTCAACAATTATAAATTCGAATGAATTTCGATGCTTCGATTATTAACCTCAGAAAATTGAGATGATTTATATTTTGCCCGAATGTACAGACAGAATAATTATTTAGAGGAAAGCCAATTATACACAATCATTGCCATTTTATAACCGCCTGCAGCTTCAATCTGAAGTTTCCAATTTCAGAAATATTGAATTTTAAAGCTCACAGTGATTTAAGAATTTAATGAATAGTTACTTTGAGCAATGGAATATCACTTAGCTGGAATTCTGTTATTTAGCTGCTATAACGGAATAATAACATAAGTTCTGAATAGTGCGATAAAAATACTTATATTAAATATAAGAATTGGTTGGTTTGGTTTTATGGCGCAAGAGCCAAAGCTGGCCATACTGCGAAAATTAAATATAAGAAAAAAGTTACCCTTTTACAATTTTAGTTTTTTTTTTGTTCAGAAAAACAAATGCATGTATTTACCTGCTGTTTATGTATGATCAGTAATGTTGGCAATAAAAAATACTAGTCCAATTGAAATGGTCCCATCGAAGCTATCCTGAAAACCCTTTAATAAATATTCTTCCATTCTATTAATCGTAAGACATTGGTGAACAATAGTTACTAAAAGACCGATTGGTCTGCGATATTTTGGAATTAGTCCTTGGGAAGCAGTCAATACACTAAAAGAAGAAGAAAAAAAACGAACATATATTTTGGATGCCTTTTATGCTGACCGATGGACATCAAAATGAGACAAAGAATTGTAATTGCAGTCAGATACTAAATTTCATTGATTTAAGTTAATAAATTTTATTAGTATGCTAAAGGATAGATCGACAGAAGATCAGGCGCTTGACGAATTTTATACAAAATTTGACCAAATTGTATTTTAATGGTTAAAGCAGTATGCCAAATTTTATCCATCCCCATCACTTTTTACGTTTTGTATTTATACTCGAATAATCAAATAGCCTGAGAAGAGATTTCCTTCAAAATTTGATAGAAATATTCGACTTTAGTTTGAAGCTCATACACTAAATTTCATCTGTCTAGCTTTTTTGTCACCGTATTCAAGACTGACCGGCAGTCATAATGCTAAAAATTGCTTTACAGATTCAGGTATGTTCAGTTATATTTTCATCAAAATAGCGATTTAAAAGAATTTTTTTAGATTACCATACTTTCTCTACACTTCGTTTACGAGAAGCTAAAAAAAATGCAGATGAAGAAACTACCGATAATTTAACATCATGAAATTAAATGCGAGTTATCAAAGCATATACGTTACCCTAAAGTGTTTTATACTCCCGATTTTGATTCAATAAATGCTTTCAGAATTTAATAATATAACATTTTCTTTATTCAGCTGTTATAAGCAAAAACTTGCTTTTCTTTTTTTATGCAGTTTCGCTTGAAAGGCTGTAACTAAAAATATGAATTATGGATTAATGAGTTTATCGAAATTTTACTTGACCTAGATTCTTGATATGATGGATGATAGCAATGATCATTTTCCGGAAATCCCATTTTTATGAATGAAATGTCAAAATAATAATTGTTTCTTTTTCTAGAATGAACAATAAGTTGTTACGACAGAAGTAAAAAAGAGTTAATATCTTCTTCTCTAGTGAAACAAACTAGTTTTAACCTTGAAGATCGTATTCGAATCGAAACGGAAGTTAGCCACTGTAAACATCGTTCTCTTCCGGTCATCTAAAGAAAGGTACATTAAGTAGAATTTAGGATTATTTTGGAGGCTCGGTTTTTTTGCCTTGCTACTCAGAACTCCTTCCTAGAGACTTGTGAGGATTTGATAAATGTTGTTTTGGAGTGGCTCGTGGCCTTGCGGCTCAAACAAAAGGAGGGAAAAAAATACATAGAATCTCCCATAGGTGCTCGCTGGATGATAATTTAATGCGTTTTCTTGTTATCTTACTCTATTTTTGAAATTATTTTTTGTCTCGAATTTTATTCTTTAATTATCACTGTTTAGATATATTTTTGTCAAGGCTGTTATGTCTTATTTTAGGAACATTGCCATGATAGTATAACTAGAATCTGGGAATACTCTTTTCACGATTACTGTATTTCGTATTTTGATCATGAGCCTGAAGATGACACATTTAAAAAAGAAAGAATGGTTAGTAAAATAACACTTCATTTCGGCTTTTTCTTACACAGTGTTCACGAAAAAAAACTATAGTAAGCATTAAAAAAATTCGAACGCGTGATTTTTAGACGAATTTTCTCGTTTCAGACCCCTCTGAGTACAAAATAAATAAATAAATAAAAATTATGTTTATTTCTCTGTTTGTTAATAAGATAAATTAAAATCGCTTCGATCAGGAAGCTATTTGCTTCGCTTCGAGCAAATATCCAGTTCGAAGTAGTCAAAATGTGATATATTGTGTAAACATAATAAATCAAAAATATATTCTGCTAGACTGAAGAAATTTAGTACTGAGTATGCATAACA
>JAPMOQ010058285.1:2436266-2472274 GCA_026543055.1 Argiope trifasciata | reverse complement strand
ATTCGATTTGCAATTTATTAATATGGATTGGTTAATGAAGTTAATCTGATTTACAAGAGCAAATTCAATGGCATACATCACTGAGGTAATGATATAACATCTAATTTCTGCGTCGTAACGTCAAAGACTTCATTTTGCCTCATGTAAATTTTTTAAATATTTTTCTCGCCTCAATTTCGTTCTAGAATTTTGTTATAGCTTATTTATTTTTGTTTCTGAAGATAAATACTTATATTTCATGAAAATGCTTTTCATAAAATTAAAAAGGTGATTTGGTAATAAATAAAACAATGCGTATTGCAAAATATAGCAATCTATCACTCGCACATTATTATTCATCTTTTTAATTTGTTTATCCTGTAATATCATAGTAATTTGATAAATAAAGAATGTAGGATAAGCTAGACATCTCTCTCTCTCTCTGGGGTATAAAAATAAACCATAATTATGAAATTAATTTGAATTTTAATTTAAATTATGAAATGAAAACATATTTACTCTTTGATAGACACAGGAATGAGCACAAGAAAGCTTCCATTTTTTTTAGTAAAACTGTGATCACTAACATACCTATTTTTGAAAGAGGTAAATTTGTAATCAATCTAGAAGTATTTCTTTTAGAGCCTTTAGTATTCAGTAAAAATACATTGTAATAGGTAAATTTTTCTTTCTATGCTTCTAAAAAAGGGCCATTTACAAATGCTGCGCATGTGCAGTAATAAAACAAATTCATTCCAGACTACTGTTTTTGTTAGAAAGAATGTGCGGTTGAAAGTGCAGTATTTCCTCTTCCACAGATACTAAAAACGATGCTTAAAATTTTTCTGCTGCATTAATTTTCCCCACAAAAAGGAAATTTAGATTTAATTTATAAAAAAATGAAAAATAATCATTAACAAATCAATTAAAAATATTACACCATTAGATTTTTAATACATGCGTAGCCATAACCTAATCATATATTTTTAAACACATCTTATATATATTCCTATATATCTCACAGTTAAGTTCTTTAAGTTCACAATTGCATGATTTTTGACTGTTCAACCGGAATTGAGTAATTCTTTACATATGGGAATAGAAAAGCAAGAAAATAGTTCGGAAAAATGTATCTTAAATTTTAATTTAATGATTTAAATTGATAATTTCTTCATTGAAACTTACCACCGAATAATCAGAGCCATGGTTAATATTCGTAATGACCAAAAAATTAAACAGCCCAAAAGCAAATATATATGGCAAAATTTAACTTGCATGTACAAACTTAACGGAGCAATATAAGTTGCAACACTTGTATACTTATAATACATGCACCATTGTTAAAGAAACCGGAAGATTTGTAAATGGAAGCAAAAAGAAATATACATTGGATATTTTAGCAGTATGTTGTATATTTCTGACCAAGGCAGTGACATCAGAGCTCCTTTGGGAGGAACTAGAAAATGTATTTCTAACTTCGAGGAAAGGTTATAATTGATGACATTGCAATCTCTGTAGATTTTATATATCTTCAATAATTTTCAAGGGAATTTTATGAAGACGAATTCTGCTCTTTTTGATAACGATAACTTTCATGTATTTATTCCCTACAAATATTGAATTAAAAAATCATATATTCTAGTATTACCATGTTTAATTTTTTTTATTATCATGTTTAAAATGTTTCATTTCTAGTAGCATAAATTTTTAAAGTTTTTCTCACGTGCTTGGTTTTTCTTGACCAATGTTAATTTGCTGAAAGAAGAGAAGTTACTGCTCTGAATGTACGGGATTAATCGTAAGGATATTACAGACAACACAAACTGCTAATTCTTAAACATTTGATACCAAATTTCCTCTGTAAATATTCTGACATTACGTGAAAATGCTGGGAAATCTTTTATCCCCAAAAGTAATTAATAGAAAGTTTACGAAATCTTATTTCTTATTCGCCTCTTTTTTTTTGTATGAAAAATTCTAGAAATACAATATGCTATCCAAAAAATTCATTAAAAACCTACATCTAATCAAGATTTTAAATCAGAAAATCCATTTTATTGCAAAGTAATTTCTACTTCAATATAATATCCATATTATAACTTTAAAAAATGTTCTTATTAATACTATTTTCTCAAAGAAATTTAACACATTTGGCTTTCAAAATTGTATTATCTACATAAGACCCAAAAAATTATTCCTCTGTTTTATAAATTCCATTTATAAAATATGATTTAAGCAATTAGCAGTCGATATAGTTTCAGAAATAAATCATCTGACTGACGACTTAATAAAATTGTTTCCAACTCGGAAACTATCCCAAATTAACCGATTTAATTCAAACAAGACATGGCACTCGGAACTAGGAAACAGAAAAGGAGGAAGACATTCGAAGGATTCGCAGAATTCAATTCAGAATTTTATCTCCCCCCCCCACACACCTCCCACTCCAAATCAACCAAGAACTCCTTCACAACATTAGCAGACAGCGATCACACTGCATACCAAATACCCAATTAAAACTCTCCCCCGTTGATCTGCTTGGCCCAAGATGAACGAATCACCCCGCCAAATTAATTAAAGCTCATTCCATTTCGTGAAGAGCCGGGACTGTCGCTTTAAAAGTAAGGAATGGAATCATGCAAGCAGTTGCATTTGTAATTCGGCGGCAAAAGGCCACCTCCGAAGCCGCTGGCGCCAGGAAACTTCGCAAAAACTGTCAGAGTAACTGCTAAATAAACCATGAATTCTCAGAAGCCCAAATCGATAGCATCGTTCTTATGAATGAGTAAAGAAACCCCCTTTCGTAAAGATGAAATAACCGACAGCATTGTGTGTTTGCACCACTACTTGTTGCTCATTCATAACAGTGACTTTGTGTTCGATGAACAGGAAATAGTTCTTTATGATATCGACAGAATAAATGATGTCATTGCCCTCCGTGGCAGCTGATTTTGTAAGATTTTCGGAAGGGTAAATCGAAATTCTTAAATCAGAAGACTTGTCGGTAATAATTTTAATAACTTAGAGTTTTTTTAGCAATTTTAGCAAAATAGAAAAAAACAATTTTTGTGGAGTCTATTTGATCATTGTGCATTTTTTTTTCTTTGCTTAATCAACTACTAGCCGCCTTTGACTACCAGCTGGTTCGCCATGAGTTATGCGTCCTAAAATTTTCAATTAACTCACATATTCATTAACCTTGAAGTCATTCCGGGCATTGATTGGCCTGAAATTCTTTCTTTAAGATGATGGACGGAAAGTTCTAAAAGAACACGTTTTCCTAATAATAATCTTTAATTTCATAAATCAGTCAGTTTTATTGAATTTTATCAGATATATTGAATTTATGATATAGATATTGCAAACGATCTTAGAATCTTTTGCCTTGCATTTTTTAAAGAAAATATCACATTTTATATTTATTTTATTTTACCCAGTCACGTGCTAAAAGTTGCATTTCTTCAGATTTATTTGCGATGAAATTTTTTTTTTATTTGAACTTCCGTCATTGTTTTCTTTTATTTTATCCAGTCACGTGTTAAAAAAAGACATGGTTAAAATATTTCTTTAAAAATTAGTTAAAAATAGAAACTTAAATTATAGATTAAAACACTGATACCATTAGAAAGCTAATTTTTTAATCTTTAAATTGATGCAAAAATCATGTTTGTGCGATAATATTTTCGGAATTATAGCGGAAAAACGTCTAAATTTCGCTTAAATTTTAATTAATTCAAATTTTAATTAAAAATTCGAAAAAAAAGGCTTCAAGGTTCACATTCCCGACTTCCAAGGTATACAAATTGGTAGCTATAGGTCCAATGGTTTGGCCTATAGAGCGCCAACGCACACGTTGAGCTTTATTATAAGTATAGATATAAATAAATCTAATCTTTTTCGCATATTTAACTGTGAAAGACCGAATTTGGAGTTTTCCAACATTCTTCGATGAATGTCGACAGATGCTAAATAAGTCGATAAAAGGCAGAACATTTGTTATTACATGTTTGTTTATTCTTTCGTCCTATCACTAATGTTAACCAACAGAAGTGGTCTCAGAAGAACTTTCTCCCATATTCTCTAAAAAACTTGTCCGGCTATAGAATGCCTTTATGACACAGGCGTACATTTCTTGCTAAATGTTAACTTTTTGTTAGTATTTTTACTGAATATATCGTGTCATCTTTGGCGAGTCATTTGGCGATTAATTTTTGGCATACCATTACAAATATCTGTAAACCGTATCCTCGTTTTTCTCAAAGACTTGACATAAAACTCCATTTGTAAACACAAAATTCCATACCAAACTTCTTATATTGAAATCATTGTGTTTGCATGCTTTTGAAAGAACATTACGACAGACAGTAACATGTTATTAGATTTAACTTAAAATTTGGCAGGTATTTACAACATAGATGTTAAATCTGGGTACCGAATTTTATCTATGTAGCTCTTTTTGTTTTGTAGTTATCGTGCTAAATTAGATTCAAACAGTCATCATATACTTCTGAGAGGATTTTGCGTAAAATTTGATAGAAATCAGCAAATGGGGTGTACTGTATATCAAGTATATCAAATTTCAGCTGTCTAGATCAAAGCGTTTATGAATTATTTTTGTCACAGTCAGATAGACGGACATTTTCAAAAATAAGTACTTCGAACGGAAAGATCTGAAACGTGGAGATTCACCTAAATCTTGAGTTCGAACTTTTTGACGATTATGTAGTTTCACTAAGCTGTCTACGAAAATGTCAAAATGTTATGGTTGCATTAATGAGAAATCGGAACTTTTTGAATCATATTTTGTGATTAAATGTATTATGAAATTGGGGTGAAATTTAGCTAACAATACTTACAAATAAATTGTCTGTTGAACATAATACAAAAAGAGCAGGTCACTCTAAACAAGAAAAAAAAATTATATGTATAATATCAGTAATAAACGCCTAAAAATTATGCGAGTAACAAACATTATATGGTTTCATTTATTGTAGCAACTTAAAGTAGTTGTAACTAATTCAAGAAATGCTGGGTGAAGTTTTATTCTCTGATAATAAAAAAAGAAATGCTCCATCATTAAATTCCGTTGTAAAAGCGAGGAATTCGTGTGAAATTGAAAACACGTAACAGTCTGAGTTATAGCAATAAATAAGATTGTATAATATACACTATATGATTTCTTTTATTAATATTATTTTATTTTATTATTCAGGATATTCGTTTTGGCTTCAGTAATTTATTGACGTGCGACTTTTGAATTCTTCTGCTTTGGCACACATTATAACATTATTTTCATAATAAAACAATTTTATATCAATATAACAGAGATGATTTTATTCTTCATATCAATGTATGTTAAATGCCGACTTGTGCCATTGTAAGTAAGAAATAATGATATTTAAACAATATTCCTTCATCAACATTCACCAGACAATACCAACATTTTCCGAAATCTGGTTTTCCACGGTGACATGCGCTTTCTGGTAAATGAATTCATTAAAATCCTAAAACATGAAGCAAGCAACTCATTTCTCTGTACCTCCATGTTTCCTTTTTCTTTTAACAAGAGTAGTAAAAAGAGCGTAAACGCGTTTTACTGCCACAGTTAACAGTTTTTAAAAAGGAACTCGGACATAAAATGCTCAGTGATTACTGTCAGATATATTTTTTTTTCAATTAATTTTTTCAACACGGTGCTTTTTCTAAAGTAAGTGCGTACAAAAGGCTTTTGATTTGTCAAGAGCTAATCGCATCTTTAACCATTTGGTTTGTTGTTGAAAGATATACCATTTTAGTTACTGAGAAAAGGCACTTTTAAATATTTTTTAACTTGATTTTTTTCCTATTAACAAAAGTGAAAATATAAGGATTTTTTATTTCTCTTTTCTTATGGTATAAGCGTTTTCAATTTTTATTGATTTCTCAAAATCATTATTCTATTCATATTTTTACAATTACTAATTAATAGTTTAGATTAGTTATATCAAAATTCCTTTTTTTAAAATAACACTAGAGTTGTTTTGGTTCAGACTTCATAAATCTGAATCGTTATCAAATGAAGAGAATGACGCCAGAGTTATCGCAGCTGTCCTCAACTAGAGTGGACCTCGTTATTTACTTTGAAATAAATGGCACCGTTAACTGAACAGTTCACAGCCTCTCTCCAAGATTCTGCAACAGAACAGAAGGAGGACATTTCACCTTCGTGGTTTTAATATATAATGCACCCGTGTACACAATGATTCTAAGAAGGGATATGGTTTCGAATCTTCAGATCCTGAAACTGGGACTTTACCATATCTAAACATGACCTCTATTAAATGGTTGATTCATTTACTTAGATTATGAACCTATGCGATTGATTTTCCTTCATAGTGAATTGCGAGGGAATATATATATCACATTTCTTTGGTGAAATCGGGTTAAATAACTCTAGTGTTACTACAAAACGGGACTTTAATATAACTGAACTACATCAAACTAGGAATCGGGTTTCGAAACCACGACCTCACCTTGGATCACAATGACCTTCATCTGTTAATTTATTAAATTATTTAAATTAGGAAACCATACCATAGGCTTTAATTCGTATAGAAATGCAAAATAACATATGCCACATTGCTTCGATGAAATCAAGCTTGAAAACCGCAACCTAACGATCGTCCTTCATTAATTGATTAACCCATTAACGGTCGCATAATTTTGAAGAAAATGGTTATAAAAGTGCCTATTTTTTATTCAAGAAAATTATACAAATGTACAATATGTACAATATTTGCATTCAGTTTTAATTTTTTAGATAATTTTTAACTTGAAATTTAAAAAAAAATCGGAAAAGCCAACATTTAGGGTTATTATGACTGATTGTTAGCTTCCCAACAAAGAAAATAAAAAATATGTGTTTTAAGCATTCAAACCTAATTTTATTGCATTTACACATAATGCAAATAAAAACTAGTCATTTTTTCCTGTGTGATAAATTTTAAAGCATGAGATGCATAGTCCAACATCACAATCAGGACAATAGCACAGAGTTTCCTTTCTGCTGACATCTAGTTTAAAATAAATGAACTATCTCTAAAAACATTACAAATAGTCTAAGGCAGCCGTCTGGCTTATATTTTGAGAAATAAACATGATTCTGGGCATAAGAAATAGATTGTTTTAATATTTTTGGCGCATTCCTTTTGAATAGAAATATGACGGGCGCGAGAAATAGAAGTGGAAATTTCACCCCGACATTTTCACGGGAGCGAGAAGGAAGGGGTTAATCTATTTAAAGTATGAATCGATACCATAGGCTTTAATTCGTATTGAAATGCGAGGAAAGCTATATCGCATTTCTTTAGTGGAGTCAGGTTTCGAAACCTCTACCTTACTATCAGGTCACAACAGCCTCTATTAGTTAATTGATAAATTTATTTAAGCAGTAGATCGACATCATCGGCTTTCCTTCGTAGTGAATTGAGTGAAAAAATTCATTATATTGCTTCACAATGTTTATCATATCAAATTATTAATTAAAAACTAAAAATAAAAAAATCAATAGAAAAGGTTGCTTACTATTGTATTAATAAAACCTTTTAAAAATATTAATTTTAATTAAGTTTATTTAAAGTATCCGACTACATTAAAAATACTGTTAATACATCACATTGGAAAATTTATTATTATTATTATTGTTTTATGTAGTTTAGACTTTCCTCTTTGCAAAACAGTTTATCTTTTCTATGAAAAGGAAGGCCTGACACATCATCCAAGGTCATGTATTTTCTTTTCAGCTAAAATTTGTCTTTAACTTCTATTTTCTCAAAACATTAAGTTTCATAAAAATTCTCCACCGTTAACATGATGTCACAAAAACTAATAGAGGTAGTATTTAAATAGAAATTTCAACGTGTGTTTTAAATAACATGGGCAATGAAATGAACCCAAAGTTTTATTGTGGGTAAAATAATTTTTTCATTTATAGGTGTTTTAAAAAAAGTTAAGCTGTGTATTTATGGGAAAAATGAATATATATGTATATTTTTACTCAACTCCTTTCCGGCGTCCTGACACAGGAGTAGCGCGTCTTCCCCGTGATCTGGCGTCCCGGGTTCGAGTCTCGGTTCGGGCATGGTTGTTACTCTGTGTTCTGTCTGTGAATGTGCCCCCGCTATTAAAAGGTGTTGTGCAAGCGAATGTGTGTGTGTCATCTTCAATTGAGCTAGAAGTCAGACTTCTGCCCTCTGGGTGCTCAGGGGTCTTTACCCTCAGAAGCTACTGCATCCCCTTTCCGTGGAAACACGGACACGACATCATCATCATCATCTCAACTCCTTTGCGTCTGGAAATGTTTCTTATATTTTGGTTCATTTCATTCATCATTGTATCCTATAACTCGAGTACAAAGAAAAATAGGATGACTGCATTACCATTTTGTATAGAGTGTTAACCGTTTTGCTTAAATTTCGTTAAAATTGACAACAACATTTCCAATTTCTCAAAACATATTATATTTTCAGATATTTTTTTTGTATTCTTTTAGTGTTTAGAATTGACAATGCATCTAAAAGCAAAAAATAATTTTAAAAAAAATCCAGTTTTTCAAAAAAAAAAAAAAAATTCCGGACGTACAGTAAACTAATAGTGGCATTATCACGTTTCATCTTGACATTCACTAATATTTACAGGCTCAGTTTATTTTTAAATTCTAATAGCTGAAAATAGAATTCTAAAGAAAAAGAAAATTACGTCAAGTAGCTTTTGCATAGTTGGGCTTAGGAAGATATCCACTATGTGGAAATCAGAGCACTTATGCCTTGATCTTGCATTGAAGATAAAAAGGAAAAAGCAAGATGCATTTACGTTAAGCCGGATATTCCATTAAGCACTGCTTCATTTGAGCTGAGCTCACTGCACTTAATTCTTTTCGTCGATGCTCAATGGAAAAAAACAGATATAAGTGATGCTTCAAAGAACACAATTGTTTAATTAATTTCATCCTTAAAGATTTTTCTAAAATTTGTGGCCGAACAGGAGGTAAGCTTTCGTAAAATAGTTTGATTTATTAAAAACATAAAAAAGATAGGGAATATCGAAAATAAAATAAAAATTGAGACCACTTCTGGGCCACACAATCAAAAATTGCCAATCAAAATCAGCTGAAATTATAACTTCAAAGTTGCTCAAAAGTCCCTTAAAAGTGAAGTTCTCAAGAAGGAAAACAAAACCACAGGACCCAGACGGACGCTACAGATTTTGACACTACAGTGATTGTTTATTTGTTGATACATAACACACAGATGTTCTCGATGTCATTTATCAATATTTTCTTTTTAGTTAGTATTCTTATTTCCCCGTATGTTTAACCCAAAGTCACTATTTTTTAAGTATTATTGTTCTCTCCATCTAGTTATTTCTTCATCAAAAATTGCTTAGAGTCTTGTAGAATTTGACACCAATGGGATTCTCTCTGGAGATATCTGGATTGTTTGTCGTCTCCTTCTTTCTTTGTTGTTTTTATCTCTTTCTTCCCTTTTTTTTCACTTTCCAACCGATTAGATAACTTATTGTTATAGGCACCAGAGGGCACAGGATGGCGTTATGTTATAAGTCATTTAACAACTTTACGAATAAAAATTGGATTTCACTGATTTGAAAATAAACTGTTACCATTCACTACACGTAAAATACTACTTGAGAGAACTAAATTTGAAGCGAAATTGAACCGAGATATTTCATCAGTTGTTGCTTTATATTAGTATCAGAAACCGAGAAATTAATAGCCAGAATTTATATCTGATGGTGAAAGAAAAAGATAATTAAGATCGTCATCAATTACAAGCTATTTTCTTTATTAGAATGGCAAGTAATATAGTTGAAGTCAAATCATTTAATGAATTAATTAAAACCGATATTACTTACTTTTTAAAAACTTGTTGCATATGAGATTTCATTAAAAGAGAAAAGCAAATAAATAGCATTTATAAAAATGGATTATAATTATAAATGATAAATGTCATATATCGTTATAAATTAGAATAACCGTATTCCTTTAATGCAGGCTCTCCCAAATTTATTCAAGCCGTTCTGATTGAATTTCAACTTTAAGCTTCTTTCGAACTGTCCTTACAAATCAAGAAATTAAAAGTTAAAATATTTGCTGATCCAACAAGTTCATTTATTTGGATTGAAGAAAATTAGATAAATTTTTTGAAAGAATATAAAACCAGCGGGTACAATCTTCACAAAACTTTCTAGCATAAACTTCAATAAGGATGTTATCTTCTCCTCAAAGGGAGACTTAAGTCGAGAATGCTTTAGCAAACGTGGTGTGTATTGGTATGAATTTAATGAATCTATCGTGTTATTCTTTGCCATTAATTCTTTTCCTACGCTTAACAGTATTTAAAAATCGATATTTGAATTTTCAAAATAATATATCAGATTTCATAAATTAATTTTGAGCTATCATGTTTACTTGATTAGGAAAATACAGCGCAGATTAATAAGTAGTTAATATCTTGAAGAACTTGCTTTTAAATTTGATAAGTATTCACACCTAAGACGAAATTTGTGTCACGTTTTATTCATATAGTAATCTTTTTTGTATTTATTGTTGTAAATTATAATCAGATAGAAATATAATCAAATTTCCACTGAATAAAATTTTGTTCAAAAATCTGGCAGAATTCTACAAATTTGTCCTAAGAACCAAATATCGAATTTCCTGTCTAGGACAGTTAGGCATAGTCCAAACAAAACAAATTTAAAATGTTTATTTAGATGCCAAATGTGTAAATCTTCAAAATATGCGATTAATAAAAATAACAAAATTAAATTATTCTGATAAATTAAGCTATTCGGATTACGAAAGTTTCAAAAATTAAAAAAAATAATAACCTTAGAAAATTAATGAGCATGTTGGTTAAATGAATAATACATTGAGATATGAAGCCAAACAGACTAAACAAAATGCTTAAATCACCAGCAACTAATCATTTGCCTTAAGACCATTTTCTATAGTATTCACTTCATATACATTCATTTTTTTCATATAACAAATATATCACACATTTTAAAATTAGTATACCAGGCTGAAAGTAATATTATGTTAAAATTCTAATTCGGAGAGGTTTTTGACTCTTTACATTGTTGAATTCTTTGAATCCAAATAAACCCTTTTCTTTAATTGTATCTGTTTGCAAATATAATATTCAAACAAATTATAAGGAACAAGTTATAAGAATGAATTTTTGTATGTGATTTTGACATCATAATAGTTGGGATACTTAAAAATCGTCAAAAGATTGTAATTTAAAAAAAGTTAAGTGTGATTTTAAAAAAGTTGCTGAGTGTAAATCCCTATATTCCAAATTATATGTGTAATTTTGCTAGATTTAGGTTAGTCAGCTTGTCCAGTAGAATATCTACATACACGTATGCATTCGCTTTCATAATTGGTAGAGCTGATTAATTATTTGAAAAAAAAAATATTTATTTTATCCAAGAGTAAAACATAATTCATAAAATGTGGAAAAAAAATGCTAGTGAATATTTCTGAAATACCTTGAAAAGAATATCTATTGAAGGTAAAATTATTTTTATACAATAATAAAGTCTTCATGAATCCAAGTGTTTGATTTTAAGACTATGGCAGAAGTTAAGTATGGCAAAAATGGGGAAATCTTTAACCAATGATCAGTGCCAGCTTGGCTAAGTATCACAACCATTTGCCAGCCAACATCTAGAAATAAACTGTGCGACTTCAGAGGGGCAGTTGTGTCAGTTTTGTTATATTAAGATCCCGTTTTAAAGCAACACTAAGTCTATTTTGGGACAGACTTCGTAATTTTGTACGACTGTCAGATGACGGGGACAACACCTGAGCTGGTACACCCCCCCTTCTCCAAAATTCCGCACGATACCAGTGGGAGGAGATTTAGCTCCGAAGATTTAATGTGCTTTAAACCCGCTCACACGACAGTTCTTCGATGGAAAAAGGTCTCGAACGACAGTTGTGTCATAGAATTGGCTTAAAGCTCTCAACCACCAAGGGAATTGTAATTTCCCGACAAACTGTTTACAGCAGACTTCGTCGTATTTGTTCTCATGTCAGATTATCAGAAATTTGTGCTGGTACAAATTGGAATTTAGAATATCAGTTCTGGTGCTTGGCCAGTGAGCCAATATGATGTTCTGTGAGGAATCTTGCCTTAATATAATTATATAAATCAATATAATTGATAAATCTCACCTTAATATAATATATAAATACTGATTTTCATCGACTAATGATATGATGGAAATATGGAATTTGTTTTCATCAGGGAAACACCACGAGAAGACATTGTTTTCCATGAGATTGATAATTTAACCGCATTCTAATAGATTATTAGGATATAATATTCTAAGGATATTTGACCCTAATTCATAACTGATTTGATATTAACAACCCCACTTTTGAAAGAAATTTTTGTTTGAGAAAAATTATCTTTTTAGAAAAATGAATAAAAAAACACTAACTAAAATTTTGAAAATTAACCTTTTAGAGGAATAAAAAACTTTATCTCGACCATAGACAACTATTTTTGAATAAATGCTCGATCCATATCGAGAGTCCAATAGCATTAGCAGAACAAAATGTATTTAAAAAATGACAGCGATCAGTTTTTAGAAAGATAACGTCGTCCGATTTACACACAAATTAATTTACTTGTCGTAGTTAAAAACAAAATTTTGAGCTATAACGAAAAAAAATTAACCACCAATAATAAATAAATAAATAAATGAAGAGATAGATAATAACTCTGTTTACCTAGACACATACTGTATTCCCAGGTTAATTCTTTATTTTCGATTTGACAGTATGAAAGAAAATAAGCAAACGGTAGGCGAAAAATCTTCGAATAAATTTAATGCAATTTAAAAATGATTCTTTGTTCTTTTTTCAAACTATGCTTTTAATTTGTAAAAAGAAATTATACAAAAATAATGTTTTGGAACGGAGCTTTAAATAAAATATGAAATAAAAAATTGTTTACCATATGAATAATTAAGATAATTGGGTTTTCTCTTAATCGCTTTTTAAAAATTCTGCTTCCATTTTAACAATTATTTCTGTGAAATAAACAGTATTAAAATCTAATGTTATTAAGTATTCTGATTTAAAATCTAAAACTTCTGAAAACAAATTATCTGATCTCGAATTTCTCTTCATAGCCCCATTAATTTATATTAATTTAAAAGCTGCATTAATTTGTCTCGAATTAAGTATTTTTAGACTAAGACTCATTAATTCGCGTTATTTATAAACGCAATATTTAGTTTGGAATTAACAATATTTTTATGAATTATATGATTTGAAATGGCGGAAAATTTTTAGAAAATACATTGGTAACATTTTAAAACTTGCTTACGTAAGTAATCTTAATATCGAGTAAATTTTATTCTCCTTATTCTTTTTTTTAAATTTTGAATATTAAAGCAGTTTTTTTCCCGATTACGTTTACAAAAATAACATTCACGTTTTTTTCCCAAAATTCTGTTAGACTCTATAGTTTAAAGACTGACAAATTTTTTAAAATATGACTCCATTTTTTAAAGTGAAAATAGACAACTGCTTGTTATAGAATTTAAAGATAGATTTATTCAAAATAATTCCCATCAATAATTAAAACGTTTGTTCATCTTTCTAGTAACAAATGAATTCCGGGAAATAACATAAATTTAGATGCAATTTAATTTTTTTTGTTCACTTGGGAAGTGAATCTTTTTCCCGAATAGACACTTTGCATGGAGGTAAACAAACAGCATCGTGATTGAGCAACATCTGGTTAATACGATGGATGGGACAATATATCCCAACAAAATTATTCTAAATTTTCTTTCAGGGGTCTGTCAACATGTGATCAAGTGCTGGAAACTGAATCTAAAATTTTTTTAATGATCTGTCAACTTGTGAATAAACGCTGTGGTGTTAAAAAATAACTTTGTCGTATCTTCCGCCGTATTTTGTTGAATTTTCTTTCGTGCGTCTCATCTCCTAATGTTTCTCCTTCCATGCATCTTTCAAACTGATCGATTGTTGCTTTCATCCAGTAATTCTATAATAACAGCATCTTGTTGTAGTTTATCATGATCTTTGTCATTTAAATTGAAATCATCATTTTAAAACTGCCCAACCTACTCTTTACAATTTGTATTCTATGGAGCATGTTTGCCATGAATATTGAACATGGTAAACATACCAATGGTAACCATACAATACTTGGTAACCAATTTATTTCTGTGGCATTACTTTTTACAAGGAAATAATGCAACATAATTTCTTTAAAGTATAGTTTCTTTGACATAAAATTCCACATGTTTTCTAAATTAAAAAAAAATGTATTAATCAGAGATCACTAATTTAAAAAAGTTGTCAAACCTTTCAAATACAATTTTCTCGATTCATTTATAAACAAGCAATACTACTAAAAAGAGATGGTGTCACATTTTTACAACCACTATTGAGAAATGAAAATTTTAATTTAATAGATAGCCTTATTGAGAATTTGAGGTTGGATAAGTTTAATATTATCCCCCACTTTCAATTATTTTTTGTTTCGGGAGGAAAGATATAAAGTTTTATGCTGGTAGGTCTAATGCCACTTGGTCTTACCAAGTCCAAATGAGCGGAGCTCTTTCGAATGAAGGCTGAAGTGTACGCCTTTCGTTGTTAACGAGCACCGTTAAGGTGAAAGTACGACTTTGCTCGAACATACACGATACAACCCTTTTTAGGCGACGGTTTGAACACATTCATACACTCATTCATCCGCAAGTCAGAATTTAGATCCAAATGAGAGACCGACTCATCCCTGTTTCAGTACCCCCAGAGGCATCGTTTGTTATGGAAACTTGGAGGACCTTTGCAACCGCGACCTATTTAACGTGCCCCAACTGCCATTAGCCAACATGGCGGTCTTTGGCCAAGACGAGGATCGAACTCACTACCTTTCACTTACGAGACTGGTGCTCTTACCAACCAGGCTGCCGCGGCCTTTAAAAAAATTGTTGTCAAAGCTTTCAAGTACAACTTTCTCGATTTATTTATAAATAAGCAATACTACTAAAAAGAGATGGAGTCATATTTTTACAACCAATACTGAGAAATGAAAATGAAAATTTTAATTTAATAGATTTGATAGATAGCATTTTTGAGAATTTGAGGTTGACTAAATTTAATATTATCCCCCGCTTCCAATTTTTCGTGTTTCGGGAGGAAATATATCATATTTTAAGCTTCGCTACCTAATGAAGAAATCGGATTTGCATTTCGGATTCTTCCTTTACTACCAATGAGAAAAAGAATATCACACATGGCTACAAGTTTGACAAATGGAGTAGTTAATTTAATTTAACCATTTCTTTGGATTTCTGAGTTACTGCGTTCTCACAAAAACCAATATACAGACCAATAAATTATGCCTCTTAGGCAAATTTTGTCAAGCATTCAATTCGAATCTACATTTCTGGTGATAAATCTATATATCGGATTTCATTTTTACATTTTTGAATTCTCATACATATAAGCATATAAATTGACAGCGAAATTTTCCATCCATGAATTTCACCCAATTGTTAGCTGAAATCCATGCTCTTGGTGTTTAGTTGCTAAACTTCATCACATTATCTCAATACAGTTTAAATTATCGTGTTCATGCAGAAAAAAAGAGAGGTACAGCTCCAAAAAAGGGTTTTTCTGGCCCAGGAAGATCTAAAGCACTATTATTTGTCAAAACTGAATATCTTGACTCTTACAGTGAATTCCGACCGGCGTCCTGACCTAAGGGTAGCGCATCTTCTCCACGATCTGCCCGTCGAGCTTTCGAATCTTTACTACGCATTTTTGTTCTTTGCCCTGTGTTCTGTCTGTGAGATGTGTGAAAACGCCCCCCCCCCCCCGTAAAGAAGGATTGTGCAAACGAGTGTCGTCTTTATTTGAGCTAGAAGTTATTCTGCCTTCAGGAGCCTTTACCCTCAGAAGCTACCATTTTAGCCCTGCTGAGATCATTGATATCATGGGCGGACTTGTCTATGACAAGTGCCAAAAGTAACAACATCAACAACGATGATTTGTAGTTGATTACATTATTTTCTAAAGGCCTTATCATACGTTGAAATTTCGTCAGCACCTTTCCGTTTCTACCCTCAAGAACCGTTCAAGCAAGTTTCATAATCGAAAACTTTTCTAACCAACTAGAAAATGCCATCGGAAATATTGTCCGCAAACGAAATTCAACCAATCATGTGAAACTTTGAAGTGACGTCACTTTCACTGTCGTTTGCTGATGGAAAGAGTCTACGATATTTTGTCGTGATAAGATCTTAAAAAAAAAAAAAAAAAAAAAAAAAAAAAAAAAAGGAGAGGAATTCAAAGGTGTAAAAATTAAATTAAATTTACTCTCTTTTATTATAAGTTATTTATAAGTAAACTTTGAGTCAATTCTGGACTTTTAATGAAAATAGGGTTGGATCCGGAAAATATTTTTTCAATCCGTCACACGAGATTGCCTCAAATTAATCTTTGGAAATGCCATCAGCAAAACACGTGTCAATATAAACCCAGCATGCTAGAATCGCTTGTCAAATTCTAGTATCTCAATCGATACAGGAACTACACCCCCCCCCCCCCCCCACACACAACACACTTTTTCATCACAACAACTCTCATGTCTTCCTTTCCTATTTAACGAGAATTCATTTAAGGCAACAAAAGGGTGTGGCTCTTTTTTCCATTCATAATCTCACAGCGGCGGACAAAGGACACGTGTTTAGAGTCAGCAGATACGGTATCACATGATTCGAGTGAACTCCGGGATCATTAGAGTGGCAAAGAAAAAAAAAAAAAGAAAAGAAAATGTCCTTTTCTTTAAAACTTTTCCTGAAGTTAAGCCGGCCACTTATATAAATATTATTCTTGAAATGGATCTGCCGTATCGCTATTGGTGTTAGTAAACAATTGCCAGAAGTGTACAGCACAGTGGTGAGAATTGTTCTTTCCAATTGCCACCCTGATCAGAGGCGCCAATAAATATGTTTAAGCTGAAATTGTATCACAGTTTTATGGAAGCAGTATTAGATTTTTATAAAATGACGATTGTTCTTTTCTTTCTTCAATGAATCATTTAAAGAAAGCATTATTTCTTTGATATGATGTTAAATCTTTTCAGAATTATATTCCAGAACGGTTCATTTTCAAAGTATATTCTGAAAAAGGAGTCTTGTTTTTCCTAAGAACTTTTTTGTAAATATGGTTCCTTTATGCATTACAAAATAATATTTTTCTTTATGTATTAAGAATATTTCGTAATGTATCATAAATGTTCGCACTGTGAAATAAATTTGAAACAATTCAATTTATTATTTTAAATCAGTAATATTATTTTAAAAGTTGATTTTAATTAATATGATTTCAATAAATAGAAACCATAATTTATAATTTTGAAAGCAGTAACCATGTTACATCTATTCTGTTTCTTAGCAGCTTCGTAATAATTAATTTCGTATTAAAGTATGTTCTAAAATATTAATTATCTGTTATGAAATTAATTACTCTAATTAAATTTCTGTAACAGAAAAATTATCCGGAAATTTAATAAAGCATCTAATATAAAATAAATGCGATGCTTATATTCTTCTTTGGTAAAAATATTTAAATAATTTTGGAGCAATTTTAATCAATTTAAATATTTTTGCTCACAGTAAAATGAATGAAATGTGAAAATTTTAATTTGAAATGAAATAATGTGTGACAAAAAATATATTAGCATTATTTAGTTTATTCTATTATCTAATTCTGTTACAAGGTATTTAGCCTTGATTGTGTATTGCTGTTAATATTCATTTAAGAGTTCAAAGAATATTTGAGATATATTCTTAACATCACCCTAGTTTCACATCTGCAAACTTACTGATTTTGCTATTGCAAATCACTTCTCTGTAAAATTTTTCATTCTCTTATATTAACTGAAAACAAACAATGCCGGCATAATTCATCCAATTAATCCAATTCTTGCTATATATTTTTAAATAAATTCTTTTATAAATATTATTCCCTATAAAATATTTTGAAGTGTTTCATATTCATGAAAAAAAAAAAGAAAAGTGATTAAAATTTTATTGATACATATTCCATGTTAATTATAAATTGAGTTGAGGAAATGCTTTATAGTAAATAAAATGTAACTCAACAGTCCTAAAAAAATTTACAAATAAAGATTAGAGTAAAAGAAAGGAAAACCAGCTTTAAAAAATTACTGTTCAGTTCACAGTCGAAATGTCAGTTTGCTGTCTGAACAATAGGATTAACTTTCGTCTAAAAAAATACACTGCTGAAAATGAATTAATTTCTATAATAAGAAGTATGTTTGTCAAATTCTGAACTGTTATTTTTTATAAAAAGTGCGATTCGTTATATATTTTTTTCCTGTTGAGATCCCTTCAACTGTAAAGTTCATAAAATCTAACTACTCTGCTTTGACAATGAAATATGATCATGCGCAATTTTACTTAAATAAAATTTTTAACAATGGATTGTTCTTTATTACTATTTAACGAAAATCTATGATAAAAAAGAGAGTAGTTAAAAATATTACTTGCACATTCTTGAGTATTAGCTTTTAGTGATGAGCTGGTTACCAGTATTTAAGTTCTATTAAATCCTTTATACATATATCTGCAGTTTTCTAAAAAAAGGTATTTTTAAGATCAAGTTATAATGGATATTAAAGTCACATTATTTTAATATCCTTACATCTGTTGTATTTATTATGAACATAAATCTTTCTGAAGTCCTACCACATCGCATCATATTCTTGAAAACATAATTTTTTGCAATATCTATCTTCAAGTTTTTGTATTATAATTTCAATTTCTTAATCCTGAAATAAATTAAGACGAGGAAAACCGAATATTTGTCATTTAACCTTAAACAACGAAAGAAATTCTTTTAAATATGTGATAAAACAAAACCTAAAATCGTTTAAATTCCATAGAATCGAAGTACAGCATTGGTGAAAATAACGCAATTTAAACTCATTTTGAAAATTTTAAATTAAATGATAAATTAATTGTTATTATTAAAAAGACAATTTTTGTTTTTAAAAATGGTTAAAAAAAATTTTTCGCAGTAATTTTTAAGAAACTATTGCTGATAAAAGATAATATCACAACCTCAAGATCAGTTTGATTCGGAAGTGTATTAAGATTTGTGTTCGCCATTCCGCCGCTTTATCACCACTTTTCTTTCAGCCGACTATACGATATAGACATTTGAAGAAGCTTGACCGATAACGCATTAAAAAAACGATACATTGAATTAAAAATGAAAACGACAAACAAGAAAAAGATAGCTCGGGAAACATGCAAAACGTGACAGTATAAGAATACCAAGAGCAAAACTTGACAAAAGAAATTAAGGATCAGAAAGTTGCTGAAGAAATTTGATGATGGCATTTGTTTCCCTCGCCATCTTCCTTTAAATCAATGAACCAAGAGAATGAAAATGCTCCAACTCCAATACGCTTTCGGAGTTGATAATGAAAATTAAGATATTTTTCACAACGAAAAACAATATGTTCTATATCTCCAATTTCATGACAAACAGGACAATTTGGTGAATTGGTCAGACCAAATCTATAAAGCTTTTCATGAGATGGAAAGGTTCCAATACGAAAGCGTGTGAGTAAGACATCCATCTTTCTTTTGGGAGGATATAGACGATATTTAGGTTTGATGCTTTCCAAGCGAGAGGAAGATTTACTATAATTTCTTTCCATTCCTCAAATTCAGTTCTTAGAATATCATTTTTGATATGCCGAAAGATATATTCCGGCACAATCTCAATTAATTAAAATTCTAATTCAAAGAAGGACAAAAAAAAAAAACCCCAGATCTGCATGTTTCTACTTTCAAAAGCACATTTTCCTCAAATTTGGATAAATGTGGACCAAACGATCTGACCTATCGAAAGCCAACTAAAACACAAATATTCTTCTGTATTATAGTTGAGATATTTTATTAGGGTCCATACTTTTAAATATTAAGCTGTTTTTCTTATTTAGCCTTCCAAATTTTAATTTAAAATCATTATGGAAGTCGTGGTATAATATTGAGCATTCAGTTCATTCTAAGCTTATTTATTATATTTTAACCAAAATTTAAGAACATTTTTATTACTAAAAGAATAATTCCAAACTTCGCTGATAGATGGCATCATGTCGTTTGCCAATCAGCCAGAAATGTTGACATATTTTTTATGCATTCTGTCGGTTATTTTTGTTACATTAATTTTCTTTTTTTTCTGTGGAAAATTGTTGACATCACATAGAATAAGAGTATTATTAAAAATGTACTATATGTTATGCTATTGGAAAATGTTTCCTTTTCATAGATGTTATTCGTTTTACCATTGAAATCTTCTAATGCATTATTTTTTATAATAAATATTTATATATATATAAATGTGCATGATTTTATTAAAAAAATTTCAATATATAAGAATTATTTATGATTATTCATGAATAATTTTTTCGTCTTTTGATAAATTTCATATAAAAATAATAATATCTGAAATTACGAATCTCGCTTAACATTTAACTCATGACATTTCATCAATAATGTTATTTTTTTCTCTTTTAACATTTTTTTTAAATTCTAAATAGGCCCTTCAGGTAAACCTTATTGAATAAATAATAAGAATTTGATAGCTTCTTCAAAAAATGAATTAATTTCTATGAATTGTTTGTTTTGTAATTCAAATAATAGTTAGTAGTTCTTTTGTAGTTATTCGCTAAAAATATCAAATAATTCATATCGCTGTAAAAGCAAGCTTTTACGAGATAGAAAAGATCTTAATCATGTTTAGTAGCATATTTTGTTCTTATTCTCATTATTTTAATTTAAAAAAATAATCCACTTTGGATTTAATTTGATTTACCAATTACTTATAAATCTAGTTTTCATGAAATCTAAAAATAATATACACCTTTTATCTCATTGTTTATTCATTTACATTAAGAAAAAAAAAGAACAGACTCTTTAAAGAACGTTTTAATTTACTCTTAATTAAAGCCTATTTTGCTACAGTTAATCGTTTTTTAAATAAAAATTGAATTTTAATAATTGTTTTCAATTATTCACTGTTGATCAATAAAATTATTACCACAAATAAATCCTTATTTTTAGATTATTATTCTTTCAAATTCCTCTGGAAATTAGCACCCATAATTGAACGAAGCTGGAAAAGAAAAAAAAAAAGAATTTAATCGATGTATTCTAAGAAAATGAAGAAAGAACCTAAAACTTCCGTTGGACATTCTGTGAGCTAATGAATGAAGAGAGTGAAACTCGAAACCAGCAGCTGCTTTTCGTGTTTGTTGGTAAAATGAGTAATTCGACGAAAGGTGGCGCAATTAGCGAGGATAAAAATCTTTCAGGGTGATTTATGGGCTTTTAATTTGAATTCTCCGTTTAAGCCACCATTTTTTCATATTTTCTTTTTTGAAATTTAACCTCGAAAAAAGGCAGCTGGTGCCTACCTTATTAACAACTGAATTAAAAAGAGAGAATTGTAATTAATACAGTCAACTGATGTCTTCTACAGAGATTAAGAGTAGGATTAAAAATAAATAATAATAAAACCTAACTTTGTCAGATTTCAAAAAGAAGAAAAAGAAAAGCTTGAAATTAAATGTACTAGAACAAATTATCTATGTTAATCGGTCAAATTAATTAACATCACAATAAAACTTACCTACTGCTCCTGTTTAACCCACATTAACTATTGTTTTTGCAGGAATTTAACTATTGTTTTAGCAGGAATACGTTAAAACCAGACATCGGTATTATAATGAAAATTAAGAAATAATTTCATATTGTCCCTAATGTAATATGCAGATTACGTTTCACAGAAAATTTATGTAAAAATTATAAAAATAATAATAATGAATAATAATTATTTATTTCATACATTAATATATTCTATGGTTATAATATATTTTTTAAACGTACACATGTATGCACGGTGTCTCTGAAACCTTGACCGCGGCTTTTACTCCTTAAATATTGATCATACATATGTACTGTAAATTCCAAAGTTGTTTGAAAAAGGATGTAAACTGTTATGAAGCCGATTAAAATTTTCTGGGGATTAAAGATTAAATTTCAAAAAATAAAAATAATAAATTTTTACACGGACGCAGTAAAAAAAATCACAGTTATTAAAATGTGCCTCATCCTCTAATAAAGTCATGCACAAAATTTCAGCATTTTCTCACAAAATGTCTCAAAATAGGAAACTATATAATTGCTGACTTAACCCACTTTTCGATGCCAGGATATGAGTTCGCAAAGAGGAAAAATCATGTCGGATACTCATGTTTTATTGATTGTACACAAATTAACAAAGGAAGTAATGATTGAATAAATAAATAATAATTTTGCTATGTATTGGTTCAAAAGTATTAAAAATTTGCAGGAATAGTAACTTAAAGGAAGGATTACATAAAAGGAAAGTTGACATAAAAAAAGATTACTCAAGTTTTTTTTACAAATTTATTGACTGTGCTATTTTTAAGCTATATTCTGTGATTCATGATATAAAATTTTAAAGTATTTTTCAGGAAGCCAGTGCCAGTCTTCTCGGTGAAAGGGCCCGGCTGTAAAAAACCCTTTAAGGCCTTAATTTTTTTGAAAAGTTTAAAAAAATCCCTAAGATTTTCATATTTATTTAATGCGTAATTTTGTTTTTAATATTAATACCTCCAGGAATATTACAAATTTACCAATTACTTTTTCGATACTTAGTATAGTAAGAGCAAGTGTTATACCCATATGCTTGACCGAACATAATCCTTTATTAATTTTAGTTTACTGAAAGAGGATAGATTTATTATAGAAACTAGCGACGTAAAGAAAACTTTTAACATAATTAATATATTTTGAAATAAAACATTATAATTATTAAATAGTATATATTGCAATATGTATTGAGCGTTATTTCCATGTCTCTCATTCAAAATCAAATCCCGTTGCAAAGTAATTATTTGGATTAGGTTTTCATTTATATTGTTATTGTAAAGCTTTACAGACAATTTTCTAAAGTGTTTGTGTTAGTGATTAATTTGAAATACTTTTAAATCTGTCTTATATCTGTACAATACACTTTTAGCTTAGGAAATGTAGAACCTTTAGCTGTAATATTGTTATTTGCCTCAATAGATTCTTCTAGAGCAGAGTTTCCCAAACTTTTTTGTGTCGTAGACCCCTTGCCATGTTTTTCCGTATTGAATAGACCCCCTACTTACCTGATATTGATTTCCTGTAAGTTTCTAACTGTAGTGAAGTTTAGTGTTAAAAACTTAAAGTAAAAACGCATGTTAATTTATACATTTATTAATTGAATTTAAATTTATACTACTCAAAATAAAATTTCGTACCTGTTATGTAAAATCTATGTAACATGAAATAAACATAAAATAAACTAACATAAGCAAAAAGTCAATATTTTTAATGAGAAGGATGAGCCTGATGCTTTAACAATAAATTATCAACATTTGGCGTCAATTTTGTAAGGGTTTTAATCTTAAATCTTCTCTTCTAATGATGTCTAGTCTGTTTCTTTTATTCGTTAAGGGATTAGTAACAGCGCTAAACTACTATCAGTGTATGTGTTGAGATTTACAATAGTGGATCCCCATTTTCATTTCATGGACCCCCAAATTTTTTTTCCGCTGACGTAGACCCCTTGCAGGTTGTCATAGACCCCTAGGGGTCGATATAGACCACTTTGGGAATCACTGTTCTAGAGCATTACAAATTTACTCAAACTGTAAATTTACTGCTTTAACCGTATATCCAACAAATTCCAACGCTTTAACCTTTCCAAAGAATGGTGCATAGTGGTTTGAGAGTAATGCCTTGTAGATTTTCCTATCTTTTTGTAGATACAGAAAATAAGTAATACAAAACAAAAAAGTAATATGTACAGTGAAAACTCCTTTTCACTATTCGCGAATTTTAAAATTGCCACCCAATTTCTATATTCGTGGCTAAAGATTTCTTTATTCAACCTGCCAGTGTTTTGACGTGCTAATAAGAAAGAGCGGGTTACAAGCGCTATTTTTTGTGACTGGTTCCGGAATTTTTTTGTTTCTGAAGATGAAGCTTATTTAAAAAAACACAATTTAGACATTAACGCATTTCTAGTTTTGGACAATGCACCAAGTCATCCTAACGAACTAGAAACTATGCATCTAAATATAAAAATGACATTTTTCCCTCCCAACACGAGGGCTTTGCTTCAACCTATGGACCAAGGAATTATCCCGGCCTTTAAGCTCTATTACATTAGATTGAATCAAAATCATATTGAATAATATGGAATGTAATCCTGATATGAATGCTATCGAATGCTGGAAGAAATTTGACATAACAAAATGCATCGTAAAAGGAATCATTGGAAGAACTGAAGCCAAACACATTGAAGTCATGCTAGAAAAAACTGGCCTGCTCTGACTGCGGTAAGTGACGAAGAATCTGTGCAAGTTCAAACTTTGACTGGAAACATAGCCAAAATCGCGAATGGAATAGGAAGAGATGGGTTCGAACAGATAAAATCAAGTGACATTTAGGAATTGCTTGAATCGTAAGATGAAAATTTGACTGAAACCAATTTGGAGGAGATGTTAAATTCACAACCCACTTAAACAAGCACTGGAAACGTGACATTTCATTTGAAAAATCTTAGTGAAGGTTTAAGAATGGCAAAGAATCAAAGAAGGTTTAAGAATGGATTTGCGATTTCTTTATGAACGTCTATAGAACGAAGTCTTATTTTTAAGAGGCAAATCGCTAATGTGACTGCTGCGTATAAGTCTGAATAGAAGGAGCTTTTAAAAACTGCCAAGCAAGAGAAAATTACAAAATTCTTCAAACCATTGTCTAAGCCTTAAGATAATTAATCAAAATGTTAAAAACTTCAATTACATTGATTTTTTTTATATAATTGTTTTTTTTTGTCACCTAGGAACGTATCCACTTTAATCCCACATAAATTACCATTCCGTATTCACGGTTTCTGTATTCACGGCATATTTATGGAGCATATACCCCGCGAATAAAGAGCTTTTACTGTACTGTATGATTGGCATATTTTCAAATCCGTCCACTGATACATTTAAACTTCTTTCTTACTTACTTTCTTTCCGGTCGTGAACGATGAATAAGTAATGCGGTGTGCATTGCTAAGAGTTGGTCGCTTAATTTATCGTCGTTTTTGTTTGAAAAACTTAATGTAAACAAATATACACTGATGCACACATAAAACTATTACATTAGATTCAGGCAAAAGTAGATAGCTGATGATTTACCAGTTCATTTGAACCCAGCCTCTGACTCGATTTCTGGGCGCTGGGCACACAGCTGCGTCTTAATATGTCTGAAGGGGATTTCCTTATTCATAAATAAGCTTTCCCCGCCTTTTTTTAGATATCACTGCGATCTCTGCCTAATAAAGGTGTCAGTCGATGTTCAGCCAGTCACACGGAAGCAAGTTTATAGATTTTTAGTATGTGTAGCGTTATTACTATTCAGAACACTATTTTAATTCTTAATCACGGTTGAAACCCTCTTAATCATGGGGTTCGGGTACATAGTACCTGTCACCCCCCCCCAGATGGCCGTCCCTGCTGGAAGAATATATTTCAAAATTTGTATTTAAAACCAAAAATATAAAGAACATTTTTTCCCCTTTGTAGCATTGCTGCGACACGTTATCTGCATCGAAGCTGCAAACATTTGAATTTTAATTTGTGATTGGCTCCTCACCAACTTTGTTCTAACATAGCTGTGAGAATTTTCTTGATAAAATTCTGAAATTTTGTACATGATATTTTTAGAGGATGGGACAAATTTTACTCATTGGGAGTTTTTTGCATGAGGTCCGTATAAAAATTTGAGGTATCCGACTACGTTAAAAACGCTGGTTATCAAACACATTGGCGAAGTTTTTTTTTATTGCTATTTCTCATTGTTCAGACTTTCCTCTTTCTAAAACAGTTTATTTTCTCTCGGAAAAGGAAGGCCTGACCTATCATCACGTGACGAATATTTTTCAGCTAAAATCTGTCTTTCACTTCAATTTTCTCGAAAATTTACTTTTCCTAAAAATACTCCACCGTTAACATGGTATCTCATAAACTAATTGAGGTATTTGCATAGCAATTGCTCCACGTATTTTAAATAATATGGGCAATAAAATGAATCAACATTTTTATTGTTGGTGAAATACTTTTTCATTTATATGAGTTTTTAGAAAAATTAAGCTGTAAATTTATGGAAAAAAACATATATACGTAGTTTTTTACCCATAACTTCGTTGCATCTCAACATTTTTCTTAGAGTTTGGTTCTAGAAATAAAAAATAGGATTGCTGCATTACCATTTTTTGCAGAGAGTTAGCAGCTTAGGTTAAAATTCATCAAAATTTACTACACATTTTTCCATTTCTCAAAACATAATATATTTTTGAATAATTTCATTGTATTTATAATACTTTGTATTCTAATTGACGATACATAAAAAAACATAGTTTTAAATACTTTTTAAACAATCCAACTTTAAAAAAAATTTCCTCGGAACGTAGTCGGATACCTTAAACTTTGTATATTTTAAAGGTGCCTTGATTTTAATCCCTTGGAAATTTTAATCGACTTCATAAAATTTTACACCTTTTTTTCTGAAGATTTGTAATTTACACTATATGTCTATGATCAATATTTAAGGAATAAAATCTATGATCAACCGGCGTTCCAGCATAGGGGTAGTGTGTCTTCCCGGTTATCTAAGCGTCCCGGTTCAGACACGGTTGTTTCTTTGTGTTCTTCCTGTGAGTAATGTGAATGTGCACCCATGCAAAAAAGGGTTGTGCAAGCGAATGGAAAGCATGAAGAAGCTAAATCGTACTTGTGGTACTTCTAAAAAACAGTGGTCGCTCATTTAGTCTTAAATCGCGGACAGCTATCCGTTAGAAGGCTTATAAAGTGGCAGAAGTAACAACAACAAAGCTCTGGTCAAAGTGGTTTGGAGACACATTGAACAGATATCGTTTTTGTATTTCATTTAAAAGAAGATGCAGAATAATAAAATTTCATCTATGAAAATAAAATTTTAAAAATTTAATACTTTCTTAAATTTCCAAGCTATATATTTTAAAATAATTATTGTTTATAGAAAAAGTAATTAATTTGATAGAATTTTAATTTTTTACCTGTTTTTTAAATGTCTTATGCTATGTATATGTATGTTTTTAAAATGTTAAAATCAAACTTTGATACGGTTGATAGACAAAAATGGCTATAATGTTTGTTAAACAATTTCGAGCAAATAAATAAATAAAAAATAAAAACTTTTGAAAAAGAAAGGATATTAGTTTTTTTTGTGTCATGTTAATTAGGCTAGCTAATCTTTATCTTTTGATTTCTTGAAATATTTCTTAATTTCAAAATGTTTTATATCTTGCATGAATATAAATGCATGAATATCTTGCATTTTATATCTTTTATATCTGTCTGTTTTATTAATTAATTTGAATCTAATTTTGAAAATATCATTAGTCACTGCTCGAGACAGTGGAAAAAGCTAAGTCAAGGCAACTTTTTCAAAATACACGAAAAATATTTTTTCCATGTCTTTTTCGAATTAATATCTTTTAATTAATAAAAATTCTAATAAAAATTTCAAAAACATCGCACTGAGATATTTCCTTCCTCTAATGTATATAAATATCACGTTCGGTTGTTCGAAATCCAACTTCCTATCCCGTAGTTTTTGTCAATCTGATGGCAACATATTGATAAAAGAAAATATTTTTTTTCACTCGTTTCGCGCTTAAGTTTTATTTTTATTGTTGAAAAATATGATTAAATTATTTTTTAAAAAATAATTAAAAATTTAAGTTGTTAAATAAAATAATAGTATCACTAAAAATATTTTTTTAATCTTTAATATGATGTAAAAATCTATTTTGGGTTGTAATATCTTCAAATGTTATGGCGGAAGAACGTCAAAATTTCGCTTAATTTTTAATTTATTCAAAGTTTAATTAAAAATTCAAAAAAATCCGATGTGCAGATTTTTGACTCCCAAGGTTTACATGCGCCAAATGTGGTAGCTGCAGGTCCAATGGTCTGACCTGTAGAGCGCCAACACACACACACATATCTTTATTAATAGTAGATCTGTATATTACATTTAAAAACATACATCATTCTTGAGCAGAGTCATCGAGTATCTCTAGAAACTTTTTCACCGTTTATTATTTTACCATCTAGTCTGAAGACAACTTTTTGGAATTCCTTTCATTTCTGCTAACGCATCTTCTAACCTTGGAAATGGAAAGCAACACACATATACTCGTATCTTATCTTTGAAAAAAAAATCAAGCATTTCTTCTGTTACAAAATTTTGAAGAATACAAAAAACAAAATCCATTTCGTGCCCATCTAAATTGCAGATAAGCGTTTAAAATGCTGCCGACATTATGAGTTGGCAATGCTGCAATGGATCTTTTCTGTCGCAAGAATCGAGCAAAAAAAAAAAAAAAAAGTAAAGAAACGAAAATACTGCAAAGATGGCTTCAAAGTAAAGGGAGGGAGAAAGCTGTGAGTGTTTTCTGGATGCTGATAAGTTAACGACCAAATCCCAGAACATAAAGATGGCTCTGGAAATCAGCTTAAGGAGGTCATATCTGTAAGGGAATGGAAGCCTCCCTATGTTGCCCACCTTCTGTGCACACAAGACAAGGATCGCCTTCACTCTCTGGTCTCGGATCAAGATCGATTTGCTTTTCCCAACTTCGTTTTTACCACAGATAAGACTAAGCGATCTTGGGTTCTATTTTTTCAAAATTAACGAGACAACCCTTTTACTGCGTTGTTTGTTTTGTGTAAGGTCCAAAGAGCAGTGCTGTGGCTGGAGATTGCTATCTTCTGTTGTAGAGAAGAAGCATTTTGCATTCTTATCAAGAGGGACTTGTCGGAAAAACTTATTGCAATAAGATTCATGGCCCTTTTAGAAATAGTTGTGAAAAATATTTTTCACAGATGGAATGCAAAGCATCGGCAGAATTCGGTATCAAAACATTACGAGTTCTTTCAGCTCTTGCTGTGTTTGTAGATAAGAAGGTTCTTAGAGTAATTTAAGACAGGAAAATTGATGCTACTTCTCTTTCATTTTTTTTGAACATGAAAAGGATTTCAAGCAGGTTTGGGTTAATAGTTAAGTGGAAAAACAATCAATATAATCACTATTTATTTTTTACATAAAAAAGGAAGCGTTTATGTGTTTATTCATTTGCCCAGATAAATCTATCATGCATACAACTGTTAAACTTAGCGTTAAGTAATCCTAATACGCAGGTAACACCTCGGAAATGAAAATTTTAAAATTTAATACAGATTTTGTAAATTTGATATTTAGTAATGGTTTTCATGATTAATTTCAAGTATTTGCTAATAATTTTAAATCAGATTATTGTAGGGAACAATCGATACACCATCGAATAGAACAAATAGAATTTTCTTTGAATATTTAACATAATTTGCCCGATTTTGGGATACATTTTTTAGAAACAGTGAATTTTTCTGAAAAATTTTAAGAATGGAAACTGAAGCTCTAAAATTCTGCAATTTTGCTGCCTTTTTCAAAAACCTTACGGTAATAATTCTTATAGTTTTCGCTATTATTAAAATAAAAGCTTTCTAAATAACTGTTATAATTAGATCGAAATATTTTTCAAAGATTTTCATCCCATTTCCAAGCCAGAAAAATGAGAGATTATTATTTCTTCAATGGGCCATTAAAGGCTTTAGCGTCTTGTCAAGCACCTTTCCCGTCGTAACTTGATTAGAAACCATATGAGAATACATATTCCATGGATCCTGAAAATTGCTTTCACACAATTTAAATTCCAATAGCGTCATTTGCGGCAAATTTTCTAATTTTATTGCTTTTTTTAGATTTTCGACTTTTTTCCCGCATTTATCATTTGTAACTTTAACTGCATAGTCATCGATGATAAGGAAAATTAACGCTCAAAATTATTATTATTATTTGCTTTTTGTCTTTACTTATAATCATTACCATTCTTATATACATGTTTTCTATTCTTTTTGACATTAAACTGTATTTCATTCTTATAAAGGCATCTTAAATTTATGAGATCTTTTGTCTTTTTATCCTTTATATAATGGTATATATATTTCTTAGTTTACTTTTTCTATTATCTCGATTTTTCGCAGTTCACTACCAAATAAAAAAGCCTTTTGTAGCCTATTTGCAACATTATAGAAAAATAACAATAATATATTTCTTTCTTTGATTAGATGATCCTATAAAATAATATTTTTCTCTCGTATATCTTTTGGTAGATTTTTCTTCCATCACGAAATCATTTGTGGTGGAAACGAATGGTACATGCTTAGATGAAAGAGACGTTTCGAAGTATTAAAAACAAACTTATTTCGGATTAAAGATAAATTATGCAAAATATGAATACAGATTATTCAACAGCCCACTCTTTAAGCGTATACCATTTAATTTATATCGCGCTGCAACGCTTTAATTCTGTTAATAACGTGCTCCCTTTATTGTTATGAGATTTTATTTTAGATTATGCCAGCAATTGTTTTATTCATTTAAATAAAAAAAAAATTCAACGAAAGAATTACAAAAACAATTATTTTTGCTTTTTATTTCAAAGATTAAAGTCTTTGCTCTTTTTGTACATTTTTTATGTTGTATGTTTTAAAGGAATTAATAAAATTAATTCCTTTTAAAATTTTAAATACAATCCACGAAATTAATTTGTTTCCTTTTTAATAAAACAGACACAAAATTTTTATTGGCTGATTTTTTTTTCATTACATATGTGAAGTTTGTTCAGCAAATATGCAAAAGCTCAATGAACTATTGATTAAAAATAATGCGCTTTTGATTTATATGCAGAATGTGCTAACATTTATGAGATAAATAAAGTAATTTCTGAATTTTAAAATGGAATACTCTGTATATTAAGGAAGAGAATTTATGAGACATAAAAATTGATTATTATTACTTTTTTATATGCAAATTTTTGAATGAAAAATTTCAAAAGCCATAAATATTATATAAAAAAATTTTTTGCAAAAAATTCAACAAGAAGACACAGAGAAGCATGAACAATCTATGTCAGCATTATTTTTTCTTCTGAATCTTTATATATCTACATTCATTATTTAATTCATTATATGACGCTTTATAAAAAGATTTATTTAATGAATAAAATTAGGGTATTCTATACAATCGTCAAGTAATGTTAATAATTTACAGTGTCTCTAGTATTTGTGGGCCGTGGTAGCCTGGTAGGCAGAGCATCATTCTCGCAACCGAAAGGTAGTGAGTTCTGTACTCGTCTTTGCCAATGACCGCCGTGTTGGCTAAAGGCAGTTGGGGCACGTTAAATAGGTTGTGAATGCAAAGTCCTCCAAGTTCCCATAAATTATAACTCCGGGGTTACAGAATCAGGGATGAGTTGGTGTCAGATTTGGAATTTAAATTCTGACTTGCGGATGTATGGAGGGGTTCGACCGGCCCCTAAAAAGGGGTTGTGTCGTGTGTGCTCTAGCAAAGTCGTCCTTTCACCTTAACTGTGTTCGTTAGAAAAAACGAAAGGGGCACATTTATGCTTTAATTCAAAAGAGCTATGCTCATTCGGGTTTGGTATGACCAAATGGTATTAGACCCACCAGTATTTGTACATCTAAATGAGCTTTTCTCATTTCACTATAGGATTCCTGGAAGTAAATATTCTTTCGATTGATGTATTAACTTCATATAAATTAAACAGAATTATATGAAAACATTTTATTAAAAAAAGTTAAAAGACTAGTTCTTATCAAAATGTACAACTACTTGTAATATAAGAGGATAACAGAATTAAATCCTTTAAAAACATTTTTTTAAGTTAAACATAGTTAATTGATACCTGAAAATTTTATTATGAGCATTTTTTATTAACAAATATATGATAGTACATGATATTTTATGTAAAATCAGAACGTAACAGAGAAGGTTTTTTAGGCCAGGTGTAAAAACAAAAATTGATATGGTAAATTTAATGTGAGTCAAAGACTTGGAAACGAAACGCATAACTCGTCGCAGAAAAACCTTTACTAGCCTGTCATGATAACAGATTTATCTCTCACATTTTTGACTTACGTGATTTGTTCTTTTTTATTTTTCAAAAAATCGCAAATGCATATTCTATGTTTTGTGATTCATCTCTTTTTCATACGCACTAAATATTTTTATACTAGATGAAATCTTTTATTTTTTCCTCTGAATAGCTGAACACAGCTGCCCCCCCCCCAAAAAAAAATAAACACGAAATCTTTGTAAAAATTTATCTGAAAATTGCATAAATTTTAAGAAAATAGTCATTAAACCACAGTTATGAATAATTTACACAAAGTTAAAGATTAGAACAAAAATCCAAAACATTTTTTACGCCGAAAGACCCAGATTGGATCTAAAAATCCATACGCACAATCATAAATTCTTTTTATAAAGTTAACTTTTTTTTAGAATTAAAAAAATCGCAATTTTCTCTTGTGATCTTATAATAAAGGCATTTAATGTAGAAAACAGATAAAATTATATATGTTTTCAAATTTATATAGTTTTATTATCTCTATTTTTTAAAATTTTCAAACAGCGTTACTATCAATCTTGGATTCAGGAGCAACTTAATAATGTATGCATATGTCAACTATTTCATTTCGCCTAATGTAATAGAAAAGAAAAGCAGTCAGATTTATAACGGTAACAAAATATCATTTGCCTTCCAAAAACTATTAACAACCTACTTTGATAGTTTGATGTCATTCTTACTTCTAAAGCACTTCCAAAAAGTTCAAAAAACTTACTGAATCTCATACTTTAAGAGCACTGAACCTCTATGTTAATGCAGAAAATCTGAGATAGAATAAATATTTTAAGCCGAAGCTATAACAAAATGTTACATAAAGAAAGTCGATAAAGCAAAGCATGAATTGCAAACTATCGAGTAAGCGTTGTCTTTATGCGATGCCACTATCTAAAAACATTCAGTATATTGTATAATACATATTGTAAACATTGTAAGAAAGTTCTTCGTGTTCATCTATCGGTTTTTTCCCGTTTCCACTCGCCTGGAGTCGGGAATACTCGTCAAATTTCGTCTTTGTGTCGGGAGTGAAGCCCGGCGCCACTTGGACAAGCTCATTGCCACTTTCATTATCTTAGGGCCTTCCGATTTTGCTAAAAATAATTGGCCAGTCAACGTAAACTTCACAAAAGCTCTGTCCCACGGAACAAATTTATTTCTTATGGATTAGGTGAAGAGATAATTTTAAAAAAATAACATTCGATCAAATAGCTGAAAATTCATTTTAGCTTGTAAAGATGAGAATTTTTTTTATCAGATATATAGCGAATAGTATAAGTAAAAAATGTTAAATGTTTAATTATCAGCTCATTAATTGTTTGTTTCATACTAAATGCAAAAAAAACACATTAAATTAATAAAATAAGAATAAAAATTCGAAAGAAAATTGCAAATTCAAAATTGAAGGAAATGATAAGTGTGAATTGTCAAAAAAAGAAATAAATCCCCATGAATAATTTTTTTTGAAAAATTTTCATTTACAAGAGGATATCTACATAAACAATTATGACTTAGTTAGGTGTTACTTTTTGTCTTGCAAGTTTTTAAGTTATTTTTCATTTCCTACTATTAGTTCACATTCTCTCTACATATTTTTAGATATCATGTTCAAAATTTCAATCGTTAATAAAATATTTTTTATTCATTCCCCCAAGTTCAAATATATTTTTTTAACTTGTAGTGGATGACACTTGATGTAATTCAGTTTTTAAAAATATTAATTCATTAATTAAATTTAATCAATTTTAATCGTTTAAATAAAGTCGCCAAATGATCGTCAAGTTTCCGCCAACTAAAAGAAATTTTCTTTGTTGACCTAAGTGGGAACTGAATTTTTTAAAAATTGTTTTACTTGCTTTATTCAAAAATATATCATTTGCTTTAATTTTTTGTTGATAAAACATATTTTCTTTGTAATTAAAGTTTTTTAATTAAAATCTTTAATTTTTTTAAAAAAATTTTAGTATTAATGACCCGGAATAACTGGTAGTTTATTATGCATGCCCATTCATTTCAGTTTTCTTTTCAATTATATTAATTAATTCTGAAATTCTATCATTATACAAATAAAATTGTATGCATTGAATTTTGATTGCACTTTATTTATGAATTCAGCATTTAGAGTTATTTAAATTCTGCTTTAATAAATAACGAGCTCTACTTTTTTCAAATTAAATACCATTTTGAATTCTATTGATGAAATACAGATATGCAATTGCTACTAGATATTGCATTTCATTGTTTTTATTTCATAATTTCCATTAAATATTTGTGACCACCAAAGACTCTTTTGCAACTTTAAATCAATAAATTTAATAATAATTATTTTTAAAAACATTGTTTTATTTTATGTATAATTTATATTTTACTTAGTCCTTTTGTACTTTCTAATTATATTTTACTAATTTTTTTAATTATGATCATTTATTTATGATTTATCATCATAAATATTTGGTATTTCAAAATTAAATTTATTTAATATTCAATAGCATGTGGTATCACACTAAGGGGTAAAAAATTAATTAAAGCAAACAATTAGCAAGTAATTATATTTGGGAGCTTTACAATAGTTTATTGTCATCATTATCACACTAATAATATACATAATTTCAAATCACTAATACATCAAAAGATATGTACTATTATAAGACATCTTCCCAAATGTGAAACAGATCAACGTAAAGCTAAAATGCCTCAATTTATAAGAAAACTCAGATCTCTTTTTTATTATTATCATCCTCTAAATCAAGTGCAGATAAATTGTTCATACATACGACTAATAATTCATTAAAGCGAGTTTGCATTCTTGCAGTCCTCGACCTTGAAGCTAAAATTTTATGAGGTCGTAATACCTTCATTAGGTTTGGCAAATACGCACTATGCCGTGGTTTGTCAAAAACAAGAATGTACGAAAATATCTGAATGTCGCAACCTTATAAGATTTCCATAAGAAACTTAAGCGCATTTCTTCGGAATAATAGACAATTATGATAGCATCTCATTTAAAGGGAAATTTATAACTCACCACTTCCAAAGAATGTTAAGGTACCTCATCCCCTCCTGCATGTCTAAGACATCACCTTAGATTTGCCATTGACTTGAATCTGGATCGATTTTACCAAAATTTATTAATGTAAAATCTTCTCTCACTCTTTTTTTTTCTTTGTGTTATCATAAATTATTATAATTCAAGTAAGTCTTCAATTTTTGTTGGAAAGCTCTTGTTAAGGAATTTCACTGCCATCACATCATCCTATTCGCGCTTTATGTTAAAGGTTAAAAACTTTGAGTTCTATAGGTTTGACAATCCCATCAAATCAGCAAATCCAGTACCTTCAGCTAATTAAAAATTATATACTGTAAGCATGATTTGCAATGTTTTGTTCGATTAAAATATTAATTACTAAGGGAAGACAGATACAAAAAACTTTAAAAGTCAATGTCTTTTCTTATGAACAGTCAATTATTACTCAATTACTATTGTTGAAGAGTAAATAGCGGAATGAAACTTTTAAGTCCAACTTAAAATTTCTTGCATCTTTCAGCAGGAAGAACTTTTATTTCAACATAAGTTTCCTCCTTCTACATAACCTATACCCCGATTTAAAATCCAATCAAAATTATTCTCGTTAACTTGTACTGAAATTTCATCAAGAGAACCATTGCTACAAGTAGACTTCCTAAAAAAGAATCTATCTAAAAACTTAAGTATGTAAACCTAATGCACATATTCTTTTTCTTGTGTTCATCATTTATA
>JAPMOQ010058285.1:2383396-2436256 GCA_026543055.1 Argiope trifasciata | reverse complement strand
AAATGCCATTTCCAACTACTAAAAGATGCTGGATCATTTAAATTTTATTTCACAGTTTAAATTATTTTCAAAAAAAAAAGGAATTTACAATGTTTGATGTTTAAATTAAAACTTAAAATTACCAGCAAATGCGATTGTATGGGGTTTTTATCTGAACAAAAATTTGTAACTCAAGCATTCATCATTCTATTTTTTGAAAACAATCTTAATTTTTATTTAAATAAAGAAAATAAATTTGTAAGTTTTGTAGTTTTTTTTATGTGATCATTATTCTGTTTAAACCCTATAATGAATTTTTGCCCTTGTCATTCATTAGCTTTTAAAATTGTATTCTATTGCTTACTTTGCAAATAAATAAAATAAATAAATAATAGATTCCTTCAAATCTTAAGTGTGAAATTTTGATGATTACTACACTTTCTCCATGCTATGTATATGAGAAAGTAAAAACTTTGATGTAGAGAAAGGCCGAATTAGAACTCAATCTATACACAAACAAAAACTTTAAGACAGTACAAATAAGCAAACACTCTAGAAGTTATGTATGTGTCTTATCTTATCAAACAAAAATGAATACAAAAAAAAAACCTCTTTTATTGAAATTAACTGTAAACTTGAAGACAAGAAACATCATTTTTTAAAGTTAACTATTCAACAAACTATTTCACTGAACACTAAAATCATAAATGTTGATGTAATTCCAGGAATATCCTTGCGATCTTCAGATCTATAAAAAAAAGAAAACTTCCGGTCAGCAAGAACTGCGTCCGTTTGCATACTAAAAAGGGTGATCCTGCGCTCTCCAATTTTTTCTCCCAGCTCAATGAGTTCGTTCAAAATCTAAACATAAAATCGAAATGGGGGCATTTTACAACTCATAAACATTTTACGTAGGAGGTAAACACATGCAATACCCGGAACAAAAACAAGTTTGCTTTCTTCGTTTTTATACTTGTATCCCAGATAAAGTGGTTTTTTAACTTTAAAAAAAGGATCATGTTTCTTCAATAGGGTGTTGAAAATTTGGGATGATTTATTTGCTTCAGTCGAAATTTGCATTCGAAAAAGTACTTCCTTGATACTAAGAAGTTTATGGTAGGAAGTTAATAACTTTCGAATAACAAATCAGTGCATTTTAATTTGACGTTTTCCGAAATTTATTGATACTATGTGTTTCTTTCAGTATAAAGAGTCGCTGCCCGAGATAAACATTTTTGTTCCATTATCTATGTTGATTTCAATGCTATAATATAGAGCAAGTATATTTGCTATATTTACCGTAGCAAGAGTTAGGATATTAATGGCAATACACTTTACTTTCTAGAGCAAAACACTAAAAGGCAATAATTCAGTTTTGAAGAAGATTTATAATGCAATTGGATGAATTTCCAAGTGGACTAACGAATCAAATTAGTCTTATGCAGCATACCAGGTCACAAAAATTCGCACTAATAGTAAATGTAATTAAGACCGTAACTAATAGTAAATGTAATTGAGGCCGATAAAACAAACATTGACAAAATGTAAGCAAAATAGTGCATAATCTCATTTAATTTTCATAAAATCATGTCTATCTTTATTATCTTGAATACAAATTATATATATAGAAATCATGTAATCGCAAAAAAAGAAGAAGAAGAAAAGGAAACAGAAATTTTGACGAATTTCCACGTTTCAAACCTCTTTAAATGCGGAAAATACGTTTTAGGAATTATGGCTATCCGTATCTATATACACTGAAGTGACAAAAGTCATGGGATGACTGTTAATATCGTGTCGGTCCTCCTTCTGCCCGGCGAAGTGCAACAACTCGACGTGTCATGGAGTCCACAAGTCGTTGGAAGTCCTCTGCAGGAATATTGAGCCATGCTGTCTGTATAGACGTCCATAATTGTGAAAGTGTGGATAGTGCAGGAGTTTGGGTACGAACGGACCTTTCGATGATGTCCCCTAAATGCTCGATGGGATTCATATCGGGCGATCTAGGTGTCCAGATCATGCGCTGGAATTGTCCGGAATGTTCTTCAAACCAATCGCGAACAGTTCTGGCCCGGTGACATGGCGCATTGTCATCCATAAAAATTCCATCGTTGTTTGGGTACGTAAAGTCCATGAATGGCTGCAATTGATCTGCAAGCAGCTGAACATAACCATTTCCAGTCAATGATCGGTTCAGTTGCACCAGAGGACCGAGTCCATGCCATGTGAAAACAGCCCACACCATTACGCAGCCACCACCAGCTTGAACAGTGCCTTGCTGACAGTTTGGGTCCATGGCTTCGTGGGGTCTGCACCACACTCGAACTCTACCATCAGGTCGTAACAACTGAAATCGTGACTCATCTGACCACGCCACGGTTTTCCACTGGTCTAGGGACCAGTCGATATGCTCACGAACCCAGGAGAGTCGCTGCAGGCGATGTCGTACTGTCAGTAAAGGCACTCGAGTCGGTCTTCTGCTGTCATAGCCCATGGAAGACAAATTTCGCCGCACAGTCCTATCGGACACGTCCCTCGTACGTCCCACATTGATTCCTGCAGTTATTTGACGAAGTGTTGCGTGTCTATTAACATTGACCATTCTACACAGACGTCGGCGGTCTCGGTCGTTAAGTGCAGGTGGTCGTCCATTGCGCTGTCCATGATGGGATGTGATGCCTGAAATTTCATACTCTCGGCACACTCTTGATACTGTGGATCTCGGAATGCTGAATTCACTAACGATATCCGCAATGGAATGACCCATGCGTCTAGCTCCAACTAACATTCCACGTTCAAAGTCTGTTAATTCTCGTCGTGTCGCCATAAATCACGAAAAACCTGTTCACATGAATAACTTAAACACAAATGAAAGCTCTGGAAAACGAACTGCGCATTTATACTTTTTCGCTGCGATACTACTGCCATCTGTATATTTGCATATTGCTATCCCATGAGTTTTGTCACTTCAGTGTATATCTATGAGCAAGATAGCTCAAAAATCGCTTCAAGCAGGATGGCTAAAATTTGGTATATTGTCTTTAAATCAAATTTATAAATTTCTAGAAAATTTTGAGTGGAATATTTTCAGTGGAAATTTGTCAATCTAGCAACTAAATAATACGATAACTATGAAACAAAGACTATCATATGGATAACATTTTCTACATGGATTTAATATCTAAAATGTAGACATCCATCAAACACGGGACCAAATACATCTAGAGATTTACTATCTGTCAGTTTGTGCTTTCACAGATAACTCAAAACGTGATAGCTCAAAAAAAAAAAAAAAAAAGAAAAGAAAAGAAAACACCAGTGATTTAAATGTATAAAATTTGTCGTGATTTTATGATTGTGATTGCACATTTATGTCAAGTTTTTGTTTTATCAGTTGGAAAAAGATCTAAAATGCACAGTCAATATTCTGGTGCTTTTGTAATAATCGCAACCCAGCGATTAATCGTTTGAAAATTACCAAATTTCACAACTCATATTATTTTTCATAACTATGATGCGATAAAGGCATATGATTGATAACGCAAAACGCATTTATTACGGAATGCAAGCTACAAGTTTCGGGAAAATTACTCTTTCTAGCTTAAATTATACCTATCGTGTTCTCTGTTCGTAAACACGAAAACTAGTAATATTTATCATGATATAAATAGTTTCGTTAACTCCCTTTTTTATATTTTTTATAAAACGTTTTTGTTTCTTATTATAATTATTGCTATTTAACTTAAAATAAATTTTCTTAATGAGTCTCATTATTGAACGTGCAATTATATTCGGAAGCATTTATTAATTTTGTTCACTATCGTAAAGTGATCGTATTTGAATTTATTTTTTACTTTGTTTTAAAACAAAATAATGTTTGAGTTATTTCATTCCAAAACTTAAGATTGGTGCAATATCAATTTTTTTAAATGGTCAGGAGAGAAATTTTCAAGAAGGCCTACATTTAATCACTGCATTCGTAGTTCTGATTTTAGATTTTTCATTGACAATAAAACAAAAATTTATTTTTAAAAAGTTTCTTGCAAATAAATATTTTTAATTTTTTTGTCTACAGTTCTTAAATACTTGCAGCATTATGTTGTGGAAGTAATTTTTTTAAGAATTTGCAATAGAGAAAAAAGTAACATCGCTTTTTCAGGTAAATTCAAAGGAGTTTAATGTTCTTATACTCTGTCTTCTATAGTATTTGCTGAAGAGAGTTTAATAACCCTATAGCTAAACTGTTAATTACTGCAATTTTAAGTAATTAATATCAATTAATTTTAAGTTTTTTAGTTGAATCATTAACTTGAGAGAATTGCGTAAAGATTTTCGAGTTGGAAAAAGCCCTGCAAAATATTATTTAAAATATTTTCACTGAGTTGCATATCATTCCATGGAACAAATCCTTTTTAATCTAAATATTTCCTTACTTGCATAAAAATATTTTATAATTCATTATTTCATGTTTGTTACTCCTCTCGTGATAGGTTTTTGCTGCTATTTGTCTTACTAATTTCTTAATAATTTTTCTTCAATAAAAAATATTTTATTATTTTAAATGCCGTTTACTTCATAAAAATTATGCTTGTCTATAATTAAGTTTGGAACGACATTAAAAATTGAGAGACATCAAACTCTCCTTCGTTTTGATTTAATGCAGTTTCTCATTCGTAACTTCAAAAATTCTTCTTCGTTTAATTGACTCTCTACGTTGATGGTCCAATTTTCGATTCTCATAAGTGTATGAATGAAACAAAATTAATAATTAAAATAGATGTCCGATTTAACGTATATTATGCTCTCTCATATGCTGCTGAGGTTTCGTGTAATGGAGTTTCCAACCTAGAGCACTATAGGTTCAAAACCGAAATCTCATCATCAGGTTACCATGGTCTTGAATAAAATTAGTCAAATCGAAGGAAAAAATGAGTATTGAGCAATCATTCGTTAAGCTTTTAACTGAAGATTGTTGGAAAATTGCTGTGGAAAAATTTTGTGCGTGCATATTAAGTAGGATATATATAATATATATGAATTTTTTAGAAATTTTTTGATAAATAAATTAATTTCTAGAATTTTATATTAATTATTATCTACAAATCTGCATACAAAAGTATGCTTCCCATATTCGTGAAAAGCATTTGGAGTTGTAAATCTCCATAAGAACCAATGAAATCATTTTGTTTTGGGGCAACTGTACCAAATAAAAAGGTAACTACATCTTTTTAACGGCAATTTTCAAGTAGGTGTATTAGCAATTTTATATCACAATTTTAAATTATAAACTTGTTTGAAAAAGTTATTGCATATTCAGGTATCATGACAGAAAACTGTGTATATTGTTCATATTATTTTTAACAGAGTTGATTATAACTTGATTATTTGTAACATAACAAGTTGAAGATTATTCAATAGCGAAAATTAATATATAATGTTACCTTCTTTATCACAGCTTAACTTTGGAATGTGTTCTGTTTTGTGTATCCAATTAATTTTCCATATTAATTTTCTTTTTCTTTTATTTATTTTGCCTAGGATGCGTAGGCTACCATTATTTATCGAAACAATTCAATTTTAAACGCGAGAAAAATATACTTCTTTATAAAGCTGTTGGACAAGAAAAGAAGATAACTGACGCATTGCACTTATTTTCATTATCGGCAAAAGTACAGATAACGTTTTTGCATATGTGGTCCAGTGAATCATGTATTTCCACTTACCTTTTCAATGATTTATTCTTAAATTACTTGAAATTGTAAGCACTTAGTGCAGTAATTTTGCTTAGGAGTAAATTTTTAAACAAATCCAGTGTCCTTCATCCATACATTGCTTGCCATAGAAGTAAAGCAAGACAAGGCTTACATCTATTATAAAATGACGTTCAACATAACATAACGCCATCTTGCGCCCCCGGTGCTTATAATATTAAGTTATCTAATCGGTTAGAAGGGCACAAAATGGAAGGAAAAAAAGGAAGAAATAGATAAAAAATAAAGAAGGATAGAGACGGCAAACCATCCAGGTATCTCCAGAAAGAATCCCATTGGTGTCGAATCTTACACGACTACATTCAGTTTTTGGGTAAGGTAAAAATTACATGGGGGGAACAAAAATAAGTTGCACTTTTGAAGTTATATTTTCGGCTGATTATGATTGGCAATTTGGTCTCAGCTATTGTATAATCCTGAAGAGGTCTTGATATTTATGGAGTGGATCTTGCTGCGTGAATGGGTGTTCGATGCAACCCTCCTGTACCATTCTTCCTCAAAACTTGGCTCTGGCTTTCTCATGTGCCATGAGAGAGTCAGTAAGCATTCGGTAGCATAGTGAATTGGGGATCCTATTTCCCCACAGCTACAGCAAGGAGAGATGACCAGATGGAATCTGAGCAGGTATGTTGCGAATGGGCCATGTCCAGTGAAGAAAAGCACATCCACTCTGTTCCAATTGGTCGCGTAGAGATAAACTTTCAGTATTATATTGTATTACATTGAATGTGGATCGGCCTGTTTCGCCTTCTTCCCACTGCTTTTGCCATCTTAACATCATCTCGGTTTGGAGGATGTTCTTCAGATGACATTTTGGAAGCTTCATTGTATTATTATCTTGATTAGCGCTAGCAGCTGTTTTGGCTAGTTTATCCGCAACAGCGCTACCTGGAGAAACAGAAATTGTAACAAACGATTTTTTACCCCATAGTTGCTTTATATAAATAGACAAAAATAGTTTTTATTGAATAATTAATTTGAAGTTAATTTATTAAATACTTCTTTTGTTAAAATCAACATTTTTTTATATTCACACTGAAAAAAATCGCCTCGAAACCGATCAAATTACTCTACCGAAATATGCTGCATATACATATGTGATGTTATGCTTGGTATTAATTTTGTAATATACATATTGAAACTTCCTTCATATTAAATCACTCTGAAGATATTAAAGAGATATCCTCTATTACTATATATCTTCTGAAGTCATGAAGATTTATAATAATCAAGTGAAAACCAACGCATAGCTGTAGAAAAATTGTCCCATCAATAATATTGATCTTTTTGGAACAAAACATATCCTTGAGTAATGCAACTTTAGTAACTTATTTACACTAATTGGGCTATTTAATGAACCCTAAATAATCTCTTCTCAATGTTGAGTTGTGCATAGTGCGAGATCTTTTACAAAGAATGAAATGGCCAAGGAAGGAAAAACTGTTGAATGCATTGTTATCAAGTCTAAAAATAGTTTAGAGGAGAACAATTAATTTTATTTTTTGCAATACATTTTTCTAAAAAGATTTGTCGCTTTTGAGTTATGGCGCTGTATATCAATTCACCGAATTCTTCTCAAATCATCAAAGTGTATCTCACTCAAACCATGCAATTATAGCTGGTGACATTTCCATTTAGGTAAAAATGGACTTCATACGCCCACAACACGTTCTATTAATTTTTTATATAGTGTAAGTTAAAAACATTCTATACATATCCATTACCCGCAATATCACAGAGTGTTTGTTTTTCTTTTTTTTTTTTCCTAAAATTCCTTGTTATTCTGCAAACTTTTCCCCAAGTTTGATAACATTTTGTTTAATTATTTAACTTTTAGGACCATTTCAAACTGGAATCCGGACCAAAATCCGGAACATAAAAGAAAAACAAGTAGAAGTAAAGACATGGTATAATACTTGCATACATATCCTCAATTTTATCAAGATTTGTAATTATATTTACCAATTGCACTTTTGATTCCGATATTTTAGCTTCTAAAATTTACTGTCCTGTATACTGTTGATAAGATAAAATTACTTTTACTGAAATCCATGAATCTCACCTTTTTTCTTTGAGTTTTTTGATGACTCCCATTCATATCAATAATTTTAACTAGATCTAAATCAATATTTATTTATATTAAAAAATTTGAAATGCTCCAGCATTCATAAGAAAAGGTTTTCATTTAAATTTAGACGCATCATAATTAAGAATATACAAATAGTTTCAACTTTCACATTTCCTTTACCACTTTGAAAAATTTGAGTATTCTATTCCATTATTCTCAGAATTTGCCATTTTAACGCATCCACATAAGAAATAATGACGTGTAACCTTTATTATAAAGTTAATGAGATAATGCAACAAAATTAATGGCCTGCTTCATTCAAGGTAGTTAAAAATGCAAATACTTCATTTGAAATGACAGTGTAATGCTCTTAATTTGCTGGTTGAGCTGATTATAGTCTAATTTTTCAAATTTAAATATGCAATTATTTTTAAAATTTATTCCTAAAATTTATTAGCCAGATATTATATAATAGCACTTCAGTTCTTTTTTATGGTAATTCGTCTGAATAATTGCATAAAACTTTATTTCAAGATGATGCTATCTTTTAGAAACGATGTGTTGAAATTTTCTAATAATGGCGTAATTACAGTAAGAAGTTATGAAAAGGGAGTTTTGTTTGCTAAGTTTCAATATGTATTTCCTAAATATTCCTTACAAACAATGTCATAGAAGACTGTAATCACTATACCAACTAATGAGCCAATGAATAGACTTGCGAATTAATGAAATTTGTAATCGCTAGTTTTAAAATAAATTATGGATTTTTTAAAACAATATATCGGGAAATAATACAGTTATTAATCTAAAATCATTTTCTACAGTTTATGTAGTCTAAAAGTGATTCACATAATTTTCATTTAAAAATAATTTTAGCTAGTGATAAGTATAATTTATTAGAATTAGACAGCAACACGAATTCTATCATAAATCATTGCACAAATCTATTTTATGGAGCCTTCTCAAAAGTCAGTCTTCCTTAGAGTACTTTTTCTACACAGTCAATTTTCTACATTACTTCTAAAATGATGCTCTTGAGATAAAAAGCTTTTTTAAATTTTTAAAATTTAACACTTTTTTTCGATTGAAAGCGAAATTTTAGTCGAATTATTTTATATCTCAGACACTGTTTTCTACACCGCTATTTTATAAGAATACGGCAAAAGCAGAAATAATTACTTGAAAATTGGAAATAATTAAACCGTCGGCATGTTTTTATTTTACTCGTATAAGTGTTTGTTCTGAACTATTTTTTATCTATTTAATATTAATTTTTTTAATCAATCTAGTGTGCATGCAATTCTTGTTCGTCGATATTCTCTAAAAACTCTAGTCTTGTGAGAGGTAATTCCTTCAACTCTTTTACCATTGATGCCAAATTATGTAGACTTTTCTTGGTATGTGAGTCATAATTTATGACTTCGTATTATACAAAATATTTTTTCTGTTCTAGAGCATTGTTATTTGAAGATATGCTCCAATTCTGCAATTCCGTTGGAGCTAAATCATGTTATGGAAATTTGCTAAGCACATTTTCCCTATCTATAATTTAGAAACTTATAAACGAACAAGAAAGTAAACAACAAATCCTTAAAGGTACGATTTTATCAAAATACTACTTTTTTTAAAATCTACCTTAAATCATTCCGAATGTAACCAAATGGCTATTTACTAGTGTGACAGGGAAAGTCACAAATATGTCGTCTGCATCTTCCCATTTCTGTTCAAAATTATGAAGTCCAAATAGTCCTCGTATTGCTTCAAAACTTCACATAAAAAGAAATTTATAATATATATACTAATAAGAATAAGAAAATTTATAATATATATACTTCAAACAAATATTATTAAAATAGTATTTTTATTATCTGAAAAAGAAATTGCTTGTGATGATTCATTTAGATTGAACAAATAATGAACCAAAATAAATTTCGTTATTTAGTAAAAATCCTAAATGTTTCATGAAATTCCTAAGGAGAAAACTTTAGAATTAGAATTTGCTGAATTTGTCCTCAGAAATATTAATAATATTCATCTTTTTACGTACTTTTTTAAAATTATTTACAAGGCAATCAGGCACTTTTCATATTTACTCTTCCACCCCGCCATCCGAATATTCCCTGTATGTGTTGGTGACTGACGCACGTATAAATCTGTCTTGGCCACAAAGTCCTCCATGTCGAGAGTAATACCACTTTAGGTACTGGTTCAGAGGTGATCGTTCTCTAATTCAGATCTAAATTACGATCTGTGGATGAGTGAATGAAAATGCATGAAAGAAGTCCAGCCCGTAAAAAGTATTGTGACGCTTGAGTGGCAAAATCGTACTCTTGGCCCAAGAGGGCGGTACTGAAAAATAAAGCAATGCACCTTATCGATCTAAATCATTGTCTTCGAAACAGTCCAATGGCAAGTTCCATGCGAAACAACATTTATCACATTATAAAGCTTTGTTTATTTGACACTTTGAAAATGGCACTCGACTTTAATTTTTTTTTTCTTGCAACATTCATCAATTTTAATTTTCACTTTATTTCAAAAGTACAAAAGGAATTTTAATTGCGATTTTTTGAATCTTTGGCTTAATTCCTTTCCATTAAATACATTTGTTTAAGTTCCTGCCTTTTTTTCTGTTTTTTTTTTTTTTTTTTGTCTTTTATTTACTAAAGTATGGATAGAAATTTCTCATTTTTCTTGTGAGCCTATTAACTATGTAAAAAACATACAAAAAAATTTGACGAATTTTTAATTAAACGGAAATTAGATAATTTTTGCTATTCTCCACATCGAAATTTTATCTAAATAAATTATAATCGAAAAGATAAAATATTATTTAAAAAAACAAATGAATTTGAAGAAAAGATCTTTTTTTAACAAAAGATTTGATTTGATGAGCTAATAATAAGGAATAACCAATCAGTTCTGGAATTGCAAAATGTTCGATTTCGTTTAATCAAATCCTTGATGGCAAAGTCATCTGATTGCACAGACTGCGAAAACTGTTTTCAGCTACTGTGATAGCCACATAAATATCTCCGGAATTGATTTAGCAGTAAACTAATATTTGAATAAACAAGATTTACTCACAGATAGGGCTGAAACTGCGGTAAACAGTTCGAAAAGTTTCGATGCAACTTTGTAGAGCTGATATTTTCGCAAATCAAATGCATGGAAGTTGAACATTCAAGAAGATTTAATATTTCCATTTGGTAGACTGAACTTCTAAACCTTGTTCCTTACGAAGTCTATTGATTTCGGAGATTACTAAACCAAGGTTAAGACTTTAGCAAATAATTAATCTTCAACCATAATAAAAATTGTTCACTCTTTTAATAGAATCCTAATTATTTTTGGAACAGGCTGATTTTAATAATACAGTAATAATTTTGAATTTTAAATGAGATTGATGGACTTGAATTTTATCGCTCAGCAAATTAACAATCGATTATAACAAACTACTTTCAAAAATTATTTTTATTTTGTGCAAGTGGCAACATTTAGCTTATTGTTTTGTCGATACATTTCAGCAAAGGCATTTTGAAAGCCCTTTTTTAATATAATTGTAACTGTTTGCTGTCTTTAAAATGCATTTTTTAAAATTCATTATCCTTTATTTGAAAGTCTTAGAAGAATAATTTAAACGATTATGATTTTTCATTTAATACGTGTTTAGATACTTGAATTTATAAAAAAAACAACATTTTAAATTAAAATGTCTTGTAATATAATAATATGGTAAAATCCTATTTTAGCCCACCTCTGGCGACTTTTTCAAAATCTCGCCAATTTTTCAAAATCACGCCAAATCGAAAGTATTTGAAAGTAATCGAAAGTACCAATAAGATTAAATAGTTTTCTAACGGAGTTTAAATCAACCAATAAGGTTCCATAGGGTTGCCGCATTTCTCTTCAAATGTTGCCAGGGTTGCCATTTTAAAATCATTATCGCTGATAATTTGGCGAGTTTTTAAATTGGCGTCTGAGGTGGGCTAAAATAGGATCGACCCAATAATATTTCAGATCATATTACCAAAGATCTTTTAGCAAAATTTGATTTGCTGGTGTTTTTCAAAATGGGCAGTATCAGAAAAATATTTCTACTATCCAGTAATAGATAGCCTGCAGAATTATAATAATTTAATTAATTATAAAATTATATTTTGTATATTTTTAATTTATCATATTTATGAAATAATAGCATTAAAAACCAGTTGATAAATTTTTTAAAGTTTAATTTTTAAAATTAACTTGAGTCATATCTATAATATTATATTAAGATCAAATCCCAAATTTCCTTTATTTTGACTCTCGCCGCCTTCACTAACATGCTAACGGATAAACAATCAGCAAGATTATATTTTTAAGGATATATTTCAAAATTATCAGTCTACAATTTTCATGCACATATTATTACATATCTATAATACTTCCTTCAATTACAGTAAGTTTAATAGTAAGGAAATAAAATGTTCATATGTTTTTTACAAATGCTGAACGGATGCCGTGTCGGTGATTTCTGTCCTTGGTTGGCAAACTTGGCGATTGCCTTGCAATTTTGGCAACAAATTCTAAAGTTCTCTAACATACTAAAATTATGGTAATATTTCTATCAGCAGTCGAAATTCACAGATTTTTCGGGAAATTTCTCCATCATGTAACAGTAGTAAATAAAAGGAGTGAGACATATTAAACGAGTTACACAAGAGATTTTTTTCTTTAAGTGTTATCACGGAGCGAATCCTCTAGCTACATTTTGAACTCTTTTGTGCTGCTTCTGTCTATGAATAACAATTTGTTGTTTCTGCGCGTTTTGTTGATTTACACAAACAAGCACAGTTAATTAAAAATCCATACATTTAATTAAATCAATTTTCACTTTTAATTAAAATTATCCCATCCTATTTTTGAATATTATTTACTAGGCGCCTTCGGCGACCAGCTGGTTCGCCATGTGTAATGGGTTCTAAAATTTTCAATTAAATCACATATTCATTAGCCTTGAAGTAACTCCAGGCATTGATTGGCCTGAAATTAATATTTTCTTTAAGATGATGGACTGAAAGTTCTAAAAGTTCAACTTTTCCTAATAAGATTCTTTAATTTTATAAATCAGTCAGTTTTATTGATTGATTTAGAAGACTGATTAATGTAGCAACTTTTATTTAAAATATTAATAAAAATATTTTGTAAAATATGGCTCAGAGAGCAAAGTATGAAGAAATCTAAAACTCATTACTCATAAATGCATTGTTTGACTCAAACTACATAAAATGTCTACATATTTACTTCATTTAGATCAAATTAATAGTATTAAACAATATATATGCCTATTAATAATATTTTACAAATTGGTCATTGGAAAGGAATTTGAATGCATATCCTGTATAAATTCAATCCTGTATAAATAAAGATAATTTATTCAATTAATGATTTAAATACGATCATAGAATCCTTCGCCTTGCATTTTTTAAAGAAAATACCACATTTTATATTTATTTTATTTTATCAAGTCACGTGCCTTTCTTAACTTTTAATTTGCGATGATAGTTTTTTTTTTAATTTGAACTTCTGTCAAAATGATAGAAACACAATGATAAAACCTAATTTTTTCCCTTTGACGTACTCTTGCAGATTTTATAGAAACCTTAGCTTTGGATCTATTTTTTTAGAAACTATCACATTTTATAATGAAAAAAAAATATTGAATTAATGATACAGATATTGCAAACGATAATAGAAATATGCCATTAAGTCGGGATTCCAATGCATATCCTGTCTAAATTTGATCAGGTTTACCGTAAAGAAGATTTATTGAATTAATTATTTAGATATTTCAAACAATCATAGAATCCTTTGCTTTGCATTTATTTTTTTAGAAAATATCCCTTTTTATATTTATGTTAATTTATCCAGTCCCGCGCTGAAAGTTTATTTCTTTAGATTTGATTTGCGATGATAGTTTTTTTATTATTCAAACTTCCGGCATTCTTTTATTTTATCCAGTCATGTGATAAAAACATGGTTAAAATATTTCTTTAAAAATTCGTTAAAAATAGAAACTTACATTATAAATTTAAAAAACTGATATCGTTAGAAAGCTAATTTTTTAATCTTTAAATTGATGTAAAAATCATGTTTGTGCGATAATATTTTCGGAAGTTATAGCGGAAAAACGTCGAAATTTCGCTTAAATTTTAATTAATTCAAATTCTAATTAAAAATTCGAAAAAAGGGCTCCGAGGTGCACATTCCCGACCTCCAAGGTATACATGTACCAAATTTGGAAGCTGTAGGTCCAACGGTCTGGGCTGTAGAGCGCCAACACACACACACACACATTGAGCTTTATTATAAGTATAGATTAAGGTGATCATAAAAGTTTTGTAATTGTTTTAAATATTACTATATTAAAAATTTTAAATATTACTATTTAAAATTATGGAATGCTGGGAAGTTAAATTTTCTGTTTCAAAGGTAAAGACAATTCATTTCCTTCTCAAAGCCTTAAATGACAACCCGTGTTCTTAAGGGATTGAATACAAAATATGATTCCTGTTAGCTGATGGATAATAAGCAAATGTATGCTCGGACTTCCTTAAGAGCTCCCAGAAATTCATAATGACTATCTGTTCAATAGTTTCCAAAGTACAGAGCACGCAGTATGGGTATTCAGAGAATTATATTTAATGAATGAGGAAGGAAATTTCGCAGTAATATTCAGACGTATTGGGCACCAACAATAATTTTAATGAAGGGGCGTTTGGTACCTTTCAGTATGGGTAGAGCTAAATTTTAATTTATAACCGATAATACTGAATTCTATTTTATAAAAAAAGATTTGTAATTAAGTGTTTTGTTATTTCAGTTTGACAAAATTTACTTTTTAAAAATATAATGCCTGAATTAAAATTGAAAAAAAAAAAATTAGTTTGGAATCTAGAGAAGAAAAGGAATCTTGACAATTCTGTTGCTGAAAGGGCATTAGAAAGTTTAATCCGACTCTTACTCGGAATTGTGCGTTTTTTTTTTTCCTTTAAAATATTTTAAAGTGATTAAGGTTTCCGATTACGCTAAAAGCATTGTTTATCGACCATATTAGAGTTTTTTTTAAATATTGTTATTTCTCGTAGTTCAGACTTTTCACTTTCCGAAAAAGTTTATCTTTTCTAGAAAAAGGAAGGCCTGACCTATCATCCAGGGTTACATTTTTTCTCAGCTAAAAACTGTATTTTACTTCCATTTTCTCAACACTTCAATTTTCACGAATATTCTCAACCATTAACATGATATCTCAAACTCTGATTGAGATATTTACATAAAAATTTCAGCTTGTGTTTTAAATAATATGGGCAATGAAATGAACCAAAAGTTTTAGTGTTGGCGAAATACTTTTTAATTTATAGGTGTTTCTTGAAAAATTAAGTTATAAATTTATGGGAAAAATACATATATATGTATATTTTTAACCTTATTTTCTCTGCATCTCAACATTTTTCTTAGACTTTAGTTCATTTCATTCATCATTATATTCTATAACTTGTGTACAAAGAAAGATAGGACTGCTACATTACCATTTTATGTAGAGTGTTAACCGTTTTGTTTAAATTTCATTAAAATGAACTACAAATTTTCCTGTTTCTCAAAATATATAATATTTTAACGTGATTTTGTTGTATTAATAGTATTTTGTATCATAATTGACAATACCTATAAAATCCATAGCTTTAAATAATTTTTTTAAAATCCAATTTTTCAAAAATTTTCCTACGAACGTAGTCGGATACCTTAAGGCATTTTGTAGCACTTCACAACATGCAATAAAATTCTAGTTATCTACCCAAACAAATTCCTCTTTAATTCTCTGAGGTGTCACATCCTTCACCTCCCTTCACTCCGTTAGCTTGCAACCATTTAATACTTAAAGTATATCAAAGAACAGTCTCTCATTTCACTAGCAAGACGAATGCAAGTAAAATTTGTGTTATTTGTGTCTATTGCTCGAACGCAGGTATCAGTCCATATCGATCCCCCCAGAGATTTTGTGCAGAACGCCCTCGACGTGGGTGGCAAGCAGTTCTTCAAGTTTTCTCGAGATATTTAAAGAATGAAAGGATCCCAGAATTTTCTTTGAGAGCACAGTTTTAAAATAAGTCACAACTCGAAAGTGGTTTGATTCCCTTATGGTTTTTTTAGAGGTTTCGATGTTATTCTTGAGGAACTAATATCCCAGCGTTTGACTCATAGAATGCTCGACAAAATTACGTAAAATTCCATAGATTGTTTTCATTGGTTTAATCTACAACAAATATATGTTCAAACGCACCTTACGGTTTTTTTAGAATAACAAATAGTAAACTGAAAAAATTCGTAGCAAAAGAATAGAAAAGTAATTAAAACGAAAACGCAAAATTAATTAAAATAAAATTGTAAGAATGAAAAGTGTTTTTTAAGTTAAATTACTTTTTTTCGACTTCCTCGCATTTATTATAAAAAGAGATGTCATTATTATGCCAAAATTGATTGTTTGAAGGCCTTATATGACGCAAAATTCTACATTAATAACCATTAAGATATAAGCATCCGAAATTACCTTTCCCACTACCGATTTTACATATTTTGTAAAATATATAATTTAAATTTTTTTTAGATATTACTCTATGAGTATTTATCTGAATGAAATCATTTGCTAGCTATTTTTGCAATTCCAACAATTCAACAACTAAATTCACAAGTGTTTCGAACAGTCAGTAGAAGAACTGGTAACCATATCTGCGACACTAACTGTCCCAGGCAATCCAAGCCCTCAGGAGGTGCACAGTTTTAGAAAGAGCCAAACGAGTTATGCTTGTCAAAAATCTTTCTCCCTTCTATATTTTATTGATATAATTTTGAAACTAATTTTAAATTTTGCCCTGTGTACCGTAATTGAAATAATTTTGGATTTATTGATACCTAACCTAGTTATTGAAACCGGCTGCCTGGCTTCGGGGCAGCGTGTCTTCCCTATAATCTGGGGACCACGGGTTCGAGTCCTGGTTCGGGCTCGGTTGCTCTTACCTTGTGTTCTATCTGTGAGATGTGCGAATGATACCCCTTTCCCATCCCTTAGAAAGTGAATTGTGTGTCTGTCATCTTTATTCGAGCTTGAAATCAAACATCTGCTTTCGGTTGCTTTAGGGATTTTTACCCTTCGAAGACACTGTATGCTAAGGAGTTTCACAAAGGAAAACTTATGTAAAAATAGTACAGTAAAAGATCTTTATTCGCAGGGTATATGCTCCATATATATATATTGATAAATTACCTTAAGCCTTAGGCAATGGTTTGAAGATTTTTTTCATTTTCTCTTGCTTGGCAGTTTTTAATAGCTCCTTCCATTCAGAAGGATACGCAACAGTCGCATTAGCAATTTGCCTCTTAAAAATAAGACTTCGTTCCATAGACTTTCATAAAGAAATCGGAAAGCTCATTTGCCATTCTTAAACCTTCACTAAGATTTTTCAAATTAAATGTCACTTTTCCAGTGCTTGTTGAAACCTCTTCTTCAATGGGCTGTGAATTTAACATTTCCTCCAAGTCGGTTTCAGACAAATCTTCATCTTGCAATTCAAGCAATTCCTGAATGTCACTTGATTCTATCAGTTCGAACTCATCTCGTCCTATTCCATTCGCGATTTAGGCTATGTTTGCAGTTTGCACTGAACAACATACTCTTGACAAAGTTGCAATAAGATAAATTTTACTTTTTTTTATTTGTCCATTTGATGGAATTTACAAAGGATATTGGGTTGGATAGCTTTTGGAAACCTTTTATTATTATTATGTACTTATTAGAACCGCGAATAATGAAATTTTTAGCCGTGAATATAGGAATTGTGTCGCATTTTTCTAATCCGCGAATAGTGAAAACGCGAACGAAGGAAGCGCGAATAAGGAGCTTTTACTGTATACAAGTTTAATGTTTTATTTTTCATTCGAATAAAACCATATATACTAATATGAAAATGAAAAATTTCACGCAGTGATTAAAATATTATTAATAATATATTTGTTTCATTTTTAGGCATATCTGAAAATTATTAAGCTTTATCCAACTATCAATTTTGATCATACCTAAAAAAATTCTTTGGGAAAAGAAAACATACTTTTGCCTTTCTTTTCAAAAGATATTTAATTTTTAAGATATATTATGTTAATGCCCTTTAACAATATTGTTGTAATTTCAATAAGTTTTTTTAATTTTTTTATTGATTTGAATGTTGATGAATACAGGAATCTTTGAAATGATTTTGCCTATCGTAATTAAATCACAAAATTTATAGGAAATTCCCTTCTTTATACGAATCATCGTATCGCGGTGGCGTTCTAGACGATTTTTTTATCTCTATTTTATCCTAAAAAATTATTTTGGATTATACAGCACAGATAATGTGCATACGAAAAAAAACCCCTACATTATATGATCATTATGTGCATGATTTTAAGGAAAATTCTTTAAAATTATAGAAAAATTGTACGGATATAAAAATTCATATTGTTGAAACGCTTACCTTTTAAATTTAAAGTAGAGTTAAAATAGTATTTATTTAATAAAGTGCTCTGTAATAATTTAAGGGAATGCATAAATTAAATATTTTAAAAAAGTATATTTCCAATTTTGCAAAGTTCTTGTTCAATGTGAAATGTGTAATCCGTGAAGTTATAAAGTTACAAAATTGTTTACTGTGGATCCAAAGGTCAGTCATGTAGAGCCTTTCGAAATGTTTTTCATGTTGCATTTCTATTGTCCATTGATAATCTAAAAAAAAGTCTTTTGAAAACCTAATCTTCAAAGTGTTTTTACTCATGCAACAGAGCTTATGTCCAGAAAGTTTGCATTAAATCCTTGTTTGCACCGAAGTTTTGAAGAATTCAGTAGTTCTGAATACTCGGAGTTCCTTCTAGTGTTAAAAAGTTTGTTGAACGGTTTCAAAATAATCTATATTTTAGTTCACAACCGTACGAGATGTTGCCATTGGCAACGCCATGCTCCGGGAAGATGTACTGAGTTTCTTAAACTTCAAACATATTTGTATATACTTTGCATATTTTGATTTATATCGGGTGTTTGAAATAAAAATATTCCATGTTAAGCACTGTAAAAACTCAGTGGTGTTTAGATATTTTTGGTATATATTTTAGAACTTGAAAAAACAAATGACTTAAAGTCTCAAAAATAAACAGGATTTACAACTGTAAACAAGCAATAATACTAACTTAATTCACATAAATAATCATTAATCATAATGATGATAATTATCAAGTATGAAATGGGAGCTATGTAAGAATGTATTAAATATTTAACTTTTGTCACAAATATTTCAATAGCAAGTTGATACAATGATTCATATGGAATACAGTAGTTATGGATGGGAATTCTATAGCGAGATTTCTCTAGAAAGGATGAGCATTGAAGTTTGTTCTTTAAATTCTTTTGAAAACAAAGAATGGTGTAAAGTATATGAACATTTATTAGCTTTCATATAAAATAAAACTTTTTGATAACGGCCTTGTGTTTGGGGCAGGTAGATGGATCCAATGGTTTTCCTTGTTATTTTAAATGTACAAATTAATTAATTCAGAAGATATTAAGGTAAAAATTAAGAACGTATATTGAAAAACTGTGCCAATAAATTTATTTTTACAAGTTACAGCTCTCAAATAGTTGCAATGCACGAAACAGCAATAAATATATTAAAACTTCCATTATCTGGAACATATTCAATCGACATACCAAATGCTAGTGCCAAAAAACTCGAACAAATTTTTCATTTTTTATAAAAACCAAGTCAATTAATTTTTCAAAAAATGCTGCCAAAGATGAAAATGGAAACTGATTTTCGGAATAGGAAGGTTAGTAAAACTCGTTATCGAAAATTGCTTTTTATAACTCAAAAAACTAATTTAGAAAAAAAATGAAAACACACCTTAATTCTTAACCACTCCACTAAAGAAATATGTAAACGTCATACATCATCTTGGAAAAATATGGCTTTAAAAGAATTGGGAAAAAAATTACACGTTCTTGGAAGAGGCGAAAATGTTCGTTTGAGATTAACATCTTTCAAGAAACATTGAGAAAATGCGAAGGAAACATTGATAATTTGGAGAAACAGCGTAACTTCTCAAAATAAATTAAGTAAATACTTTTAAAAATTTATTAAAAAGTTAATAATTAAGGATTACTTGAAAAACTATCTTTATAATTTCAAAAAAATAGTTTTTAAAAACAGGTGAAAAGAAAAGAATTAGAAATATAAAATGTGGTGTCTTTTTATAGAATTTACAATTTGCGGATTTCATTACACTAACTGGAACTCTATTTTATATAAATTCATGGATTTAGTAAGTCTAAGCGACATTGTTCAACTAAACTTCCCCAATAACAACAACAATTCATCAACCTTTCTTTTCAGATTGTTGGCATCAAATTGTTATTTTGATGATAATGAACTGTAAGAACATTTCATTTATCTCTATTCACTACGATTTTTTCTAACATTGTATCAAAACATGCACCATTAAAAGTTCCAATATCACTCATCTGGTTTTTATAATTTTCACTTGGTAACAGAAAAACAATAAAACTCTGATAGACCACTCTGCATATTTATTTGCCTATAAATCTAGATACCAACTGCATCGAGAGTGACAGATGTCAAAGAGAGCGTTTCTTGCCAGCGAAGAAAAAGTTTGAACCATTTTAAAGGCAGCTTCTCTTAAATTTCAAGGGTTAAAATGTCTCTGACAAAACAACCCGGAAGTTTGGAGGGAGATCTGGACGGTGAGCAAAAGTAAGTCAAACGCTTCATCTTACCATAACTGCAAGACAGAAAGTAAACGACCGGATGATGCAGTGCTGTAGAGACATCGCTGACAGCTGGTCATTAACGCGACTATTTCTAACTCGTGATATTTATTCACAGAAAAATGCACTTGACATCCGTTGTATATTTAGATTCGAATAGCTAGGAAATCTCATCCCTATCTCTTACTTTCGCTCTGGATTGATATTGTAGTAAACATATTTATGAAATGTCTCGAATGGACTCTGTGACTCTGTTGCTGTGATTGTGGTGGTAAACAAACCAAATTTGTTAGTATTGGATTACTCAGTTGTGATCACATTTTATCTGTAATACAAAACTGAAAGCGGATTTTTAAATATAAAATTAAGACTTCATCTTTTATATCTCATGATGACAATTTTGCATCATAATTACATATAAACTAATCAGACTGCAAAATAAATTAAAAATTTAAAGTGTAATTAGAGCGTAACATTCTCAAATGAAAAGTTATATGAAAACAATGGATCTAAGAATTAAATTTCAGTAAAATTGCCTTGATATTCATATATTCAAGTTAACATACACAACTTGATTCCAAAAAGGTTAGGTTAAATTTTAAACGTAGCTCAAGTATATCAAGACAAATCAATATCACATGAGAATTTACACTCTGTTGCTTATAATTACGAATAGTCAAAACTCTTTCGTCAAAAATAGTTCAAGATATTCTGAAAATACTTTTTCTTTCGTTCAGTACTTTAACAATGCAATCAGAACCAGTCCTTCTGACTCGTCAAAGAATTGCTCCTTCATCAAATGTAAAATTTCTGCCATAACCGAAAACATTCTGAAAGTAAAAGAATCACGATAAAATAGATAAAAGACATAATAAAATAAATCAAGAAAGTTCCCTCCCTCTTAATGCAGAATTTTCCCTATTGCATCATAAACTCAATTTAACTTCATTCAAAGGAATGAAAGGAAATGAACGCTAGAAAGTGGGAAAACACTAAATCGGGGTATGAAAAAAATCGAAATATTTATAATGAAATAAGAACGAATTTAAGTTACATAACTTATATTTCTTTCTTCACAGCATCAACTTTTAGATCAGGACATCCATTTTCAAAATTAATTTTAATGAAAGGGGTTATTTTATTTTACCTCTTATTTTTATTGTTTACATCGCAAATACCATTCTCGATACATATGAGTTTTTTTTTTTTTTTTACCTTCACAATTAAAATGAACTGATCTGCATTTTTCAAAGAGCTCTTATTTTTCATTAAGAAAAACTTTTTTGTAAAAGAACTTCTGATGCATTTACACCTGACTTTCTTCAGCATTGAAGAAATCATATAAAGGGCGTCTAGCACACTTCTAGCATATTTTTTTCTTGATTTCAGATTATATACTTAGAAAGATATTTTGTATGATGTCGGTTTTGCTATTGCATTTTAAACAATCATATAATCGATTGTCTTTGATTTTTCTTGCATCAAATGATGTTAACTTTTATTTCTATCTGAATTGGCAGATAGCAAAACAGTCAATCTCAGTTTCAATAGTTTTCCACTGTGAAAGTTTTCATCTTTTACTGCAAAATTTAAGAAGAAGATTGTAAAATAATCCTATCTTGTCAAAATTAATCAAATGTCAAATTAAATGCCAAATTGAAATACATATATTAGAATATTACTAATTCAAGGATGGTTAAGGTGTTTTATTTTATCCCATCTACTTTTGGGCAACAACTGAAGCAGATTCGTCAAGAACTTGTAAGATAAATTGAGCCTCTTCAGAAATTGTACATCGAATCGTTTGAATACTTAAATTCCTATTTAAAAGCTTTTATTTATCTATTTTACTTTCTCGTATTCACAGTATAGAGCAAGTACAGTAATCATGAAAAATTCAGACTCAAGATTTTGATGAATACGCGCGTTTTTGACCTTCCGAAATTCGAAAAACACAATTTTGGTAAATGTTCGTCTGTTTGTCTGCGGAAAGAATAGTTCAAGAATATTTTGATTCAACTGTCGATATAAGGTATATGGTCTTTACAACAAATTTGCAAATTTCTTCCAAATGTTGCCCAAATTTGTTCGAAGGCAATCCATCTATCATGCTTTTCGAATGTCAGGTAACACGGTAATTACAAACCAAATAGAGCTAGATAGATAAAATTTGGTACATAGATTTGACATTTATTGAGTAGACAGTAGACAAAATTTGAACCAGATATCTAACTAAATACTGACTATCTGTCGGTCTGTGCTTTTAGAAAAGAGTAAACGCGATTATTCAAAAATGCAATGACTTAAATACATCAAATTTTGTTTGGGATATTAAAGTTACGAGTGTAATTTTAGGTTAAATTTATGTCCCATATTTGAGGAAAACATGTCTAAAATACAAATTCGATTTTTAAATGCTATTGCCACATACAAAGGATTAATCACCAAATAAATCACCAAGGGCAATTCTAAATTCAATAAAAATGCTCAACTCACGCTTTAGGAGTTCTTGTAGATCGAATTAAGTTCAAAAAAGCGAGACAACTTTTCAAAATTTTTAACTCTTAAAAATGGGGACTATTTCAAGATTTATTAATTTTATTTTATTATCATGCGAGACTATGTTTTTGTTTTCGGTAGGGATTTTTGAATAATTGAAGGCAACAAATAACTGAAGCTCGAAATCACGAGGGCAATGAATAAAGCATAAATGGCAATGTTCATCAATATTTCTTAATCGCATAAATTTTTTATCTGCTTTTAGTAATATTACATTATTATTAGGTATGCTTCTTTGAAATCAGATGCGTTTTCAAAAGGTTGACCAGTATTTACTAACATTGCTTTATTATTATGCTTCTTTGATAGCAGATGTTTTTTTAAAAGGTTGAAGTAGAACTATTACACTGTATCATTTTCAGCTATTATTATTAGTAATATGAACAATTATTTTTATGGGGTGTTCTTTTTTTCTAGAATAAATTTAATAATTTTATTTTTATAATGTTAAAAAAACAGCACTCGCGTTTAATACTAGTTTTGATAAAAGTATTTTCTCTTTCCCCAGTGGGGAAATATCATTTCATTCATTCTTAAGTTGGGAACATTGTAGTATTTGATTCCTGTTCTAAGCTTCCATTCTAAATCTGTTTTATGATCTCAGTTTGTGTTTTCAAAAATATTGTTTTCATAAACAATGCTCTCACAATTGAAAATTGTCATTCTACATAGAAAGAGGGGGCAGAAGAGAGACTTTCAATCCGCTTTCAACTGGTTTATAACTTAAATTAATTAAGACAAATAATGACCTGAAAAATAATGATGTTCCCATATGATAACTTGAAATTTGCGATCGTATATTTCTTTTTTTTGTGCGTGTGTCAACTTTCCCATTTTTCCGAATTTTGTCTTATAACATTCGTTTACATTAAAATCGTTTGTAAAACTGGAAATGAATTCCCAATTAATTAAAGAAAATGAGGTTTACTGTCTACAAAAATTTGATTTGTATAAATGAGTTACAAAAAAATTTGAAAATATAAATAAATTCCTAAGAATAATATTCGGAAATTTAAATGGTACTTGATTTAAATTTGCTCAAAAGTGAAATAAATGTAAGAATAAAATTGGATATGATTTGATGAATATAGCTAAAACAAATTCAGGAAGCATTGGTAGTTGATTACTTTGTATATTTACCAATCCAGCAGCGATTCTTATCTCGTATTCAATTCATAAATTTGTTTCATTTTATCTTCTATAATTTGAGGAATTGCATTAAAAATAGAAAGTATGTTTTTGAAACAATTTTTTTAAAAAAGCCATGAATTTTTCAGATTTTTTTAAAAAATTGCAGGTGTTATTTAAAGTTCTTTTTGAGAAAACAAACTGTCAAGACAATCTTGTCATTTTTTTTAACGCTATTCCCCCCCCCCAAAAAAAATTGACTTTAAAACCAACCAAATTGTGAAAAATGATCAGAAGCTGTACTTTTGTGATTTTTATCCTTTGTTTGCAAACAAATCCTCAGATATTCAGAGGATAAATTTTAGAAATCTTGTGGGAATAGGATTTACACTTAGGGATTTCTTCAATATTGCTTTAGCAATGACAATCAATTATATCTCCCCATTCTGCATTATTGCTTTTTCAATCATCTGGTCAGTGGAATTGTCAGTGGCTGACGCTTTAAAAATAAACAACGGACATCGTGTAAGAATAGAAAGTAACCAAGGTCAGGGTTGGGCTTTACCAGCGCGATCTAGTCACAAGAATTCAAAACAACAATCCACGGCAGCGAAGCAACGAGATTTTAGTTTCCATTATCACTGAGTTGGGTTTTGGTTCTTTGCTATTGGATAAAGTTGGTGAGGAATGTATCTTCTTCAGGAATTACGGAAAAAGCCCGAAATCGGGTTGCTGAATGAAAAAGTTTTAAAAAAATGAAAGCAACTTGTCTTATTTGTCACAACGACAGGTTATTTTTAGCGAAGAAGAGAACACATTGCTTTTACACTGTCTCCCTACCGCACAGAGCTGTCCTGTATTTCTCTTATCGCTGTTGGCATTCAGAAAAGAACGTGATTCAGCGCCGTCTTGCGGACGCCAAACGCACTTCATCAAAGCGGCTGTTAAAAAAAATTCCCCAACAGAACGTTATAATATATTTTGTGCGAGTTGGGTCGCGTCAAAAATCAGTGTTTCAATGATAACGCGGCGTTTGGAATGTGTTTTCTGCCTCGTATCTCACTTTCTTGACAGCCTTATTAAAATAATGATCACTTCTTATTTGTGCCACACGACGCATTAATAGCAGCAGGAAAGTTCCACTGTAAATCATTTGCATAATAGAAATGACGTTCGACTTCACATCTGTTGCGGTGGAAACAAACCCAGTTCAAGTTTTCTTTTGGAAGATAATTTATTTTCTTGAGTAAAAAAAAAATGATGGGATGTTTGGTGTTCTCAAATTTTACAGCTTTTAAAGTGTTCTCGTTTGCTTACTTCAATAAATGGATCGAAAAATTATGTGCTCTAGTTTGTATAACATTTTTATAAGAGCAATATTTATTAATTTTAATGCTGAAGAAAGTTAAAATTCAAATATCCTTGTTCAGAATATAACATTAAATGACAAAAATGTCAAATTTCCAGTGATTTTGAAATGAGTTTGTCAAAATAAGTTCCAAAACTGAACGATAGGGCAATTCTAAACAAACCTACATGAACATAATTCGACACATTTGTCATGATATGTGATTTCAAGTTTGAGTGCGTGAACTAGAAGTTCCTAATTTCTAGATCTAACATTGTCGGAAAAGATACCAAATGCAACACAAAAGCAGTTAAATCAGAAAAAACATCATTTTCATCAAAATGTTGAAGCTAAATAGTAAGGAATATTTTTAGAAAATGGAAGAATAAAGAAAATAACAAAGGGGGAAAGAAACAAACTTTATATAATTTAAATTGGACAATTTAGTGGAAATGTGTTGATTTTGAATGTAGATGTGTTATTGATGTGGTTTAAAAGTGCGATTTCATATTAATAATCATTTTTAATTGTAAAATGTCAATTTAAGTAAAGTCAAAAAGTAATTAATAGCAATTAAAAATAATGAAAAAAATCCTAACATTAAAAATAGCCACTTTTAACAGACTCTTCTTTTATTATCAGAGTTCTTTTTCTCCTCGATCTGAATTAAATAACAATGAAATTTATACATCTTTTAAATCTTATATTTTGTAATTTATTGTGATGTGAATAGCAAAATTTAAATTCTAATAATAATTACTTTTCTAATTTGTAAATGCCACAAATATATACATATATATACTACTTAAAATTATTTTAAAATGTACAAACATTTTAGAGTTGTGTCATATTAATTTATTGTTGTTTTAATTTTTATTTTTACAAACGAAAAATGCTTTCGAAATCACCAGAAAAGCAATAAGACAATCGTTCAATTCATAATTATTATTAGAATATTGGAAGTAAACTGGCGAGGATCTTTGAAAAATATCTAACATAAAAAAAAATTAATTTGATACATGCCATAGTTTTTATACTTTATAAATGAAAATATTCCAAGAAAAAAAAAAGAGTTTATTCGCCAATTTTATTTGAAAATAACCTTCTACAAAATATTATCACCGAAATATTTTGTTGTTCAGAAAATCAATTTTTTTTCTAGTTTATTTATTTGGAAAGTTGGTACAACAATCATTTTAACGAACTGCCATCTCACTTCAGCCCAGATGCTTAGTCAGAAATCAGTCTCTGATGTTGACAGCAAAAGAAAAACGGGCAGAAATTTTTAAGGGGCTATAATTTATTCGTCCAGAGTTGTAAAAATACTTTTACAACTTTTAAAAAATTGAGATGGAAACTTCAATGGTTTCATTTCTAATTAAAATATATTTTCTTAGATCGCATTTATTACACCATTGTAAAACCATGTCGGAATGTTCCCCAACACTTTCACGTATATGGTTCAATAAAAATGTTATCCTAGTGAACGCTATTGCATTTATATTCAATAATTATAAAATAGTAACTTTCGGTATGAATTAAGAATTTTTATTGTACTTATCGTTTGATCCTTGGCGAGTGTTTTGGCGATTAATTCCTGCCAAGAGTAACCAAAAATTGAATTTGGAACTCAGGCATGTTCTTTTTTATTTAATGAAATAAAATGTCACTTAAATTCATATAATCTCGTACCAGACTTCATATATTTCAGTCATTATGTTTTTGAATTATTCAGTTTATAAGTTTCTGACATTACAGACCGATGGATGATCAACCCATAGTTTAACATCGCTCAATATTTGGCAGGCGTCTATACCGAAGATGTTAAATCTGTGCACCGAATCTTATCTATTCATCTCTCTTCGTTTTGTAGATATGTTATTCAGTAAAAGCTCCTTATTCGCGCTTCCTTCATTCGCGTTTTCACTATTCGCGGATTAAAAAAATGCGACACAATTCCTATATTCTCGGCTACAAATTTCCCTATACGCGGATCTAATAAGTACATGCATAGTAATAAAAGGATTCCAATTGGTATCCAACCCAATATCCTTTGTCAATGCTGTCAAATGGACTTGTAAAAAAAGTAAAATAGATCTTATTACAACTTTGTCTAAAGTATGTTGTTAAATACAAACTGCAAACATAGCTGAAATCGCGAGTGGAATTGGACGAGATGGGTTCGAACAGACAGATCCAAGTGACATTCAGGAATTGCTTGAATCGCAAAATGAAGATTTGACTGAAACCGACTTGGAGAAAATGTTAAATTTACAGTTCATTGAAGAAGAGGCTTCAACAAGCACTGGAAACGTGATATTTCATTTGAAAAATCTTAGAGAAGCTTTAAGAATGGCAAATGAGCTTTGCGATTTCTTTATGAAAATTGATCCGTCTATGGAATGAAGTCTTATTTTTAAGATCCAAATTGCTAATGCGACTGCTGCGTATCAGCCTGAATTGAAGGAGCTTTTAAAAACTGACAAGCAAGAGAAAATCACAAAATTCTTCAAACCCTTGCCTAAGCCTTAAGATGATTAATCAAAATGTTCAAAAACTTTAATTAAATTGATTTTTTATATATTTGTTTTTTTTGTCACCTAGGAACGTATCCCCTATAATCCGATATAAATTACCATTCCGTATTCACGGTTTCTGTATTCGCGGCATATTTACGGAACATATACCCCGCGAATAAAGAGCTTTTACTGTATTATATTTCCATAACCGAATATAAAGGCGTTTCTTCGTAGATTTAGTACAAAATTTGATAGAAATGTGGTGCAAAATTTTATCCATTTAACTCAAGCTGATTTCGAATTAACTTTGTCACAGACAGACGTACATTTTCCACAAAAGTGTTTTTAGAACTCAAAGATTTCTAAAACCTGTAGACTCAACAAACTCTCGAATTTTGATTTTTTGATGATTACTTTACTTTCTTTCAACTTAGTTTGCCAGAAAGTAAAAAAAGGAAAGGTTCAACTTTATTGTGGAATATGTTCATATTCTTTACATGTCGCTCTTGCTTATTAAATTCTTGATGAATCTAATGTTGAGGTCCTAGACCTTTTCGTTGTGAATTAATTAATGGTGTCAATAATCATTCTTAAATTCTTGATTATTGAAGGTCAGATAATATTTATTTCAACAGACCAGTTACTCATTTTACTTTAGAGATCGATCAGCTTGAAATGAAATCATAAATACATTTTTTGATCAAAAATAAATGTTATTTATTTAATCGTGTTCATAATTTCAGTCATCTAAATGCCTGAAAAGAAGGGAAAAAAAAATTTCAGTAATTTAACAGAAGGAAAAAAGGCCGAACTCTACGCTGTTACTTTTCAAGCAAATCTAATATATATTTTTAATGCTTGTTAAGCAATTGAATTTTCACATTTTTATTTAAATTTCATCGCTAAAGTTTAAAAAAAGCATACAATTTGTTCACTCGATTCCTTTAAAAGACGTTTCATATTATTTTATAGTATTTGATGGTTAACGGCCTATTTGGTACATCCATATACACTGATGGAAAAAAAATCCCAACACTAGGAAGGAGCTGTGCTAGATAAACAAAATTTGGTAGGCGTGTTTATACATCTGAAAGATGACGTCGATTCAAATTTAGAGCTACGCGCGTAAGTGTGGCACTAGTAGCAACAATATGAACATGCAAATGAGGTTTGCTTTAAATAAGCGCTGTAAGGTTCGTGATCGTTATTTGCAGTTGAGATTTGACGTAGGGTTAATGTTAGTCAAGGACGCCTCTGAGAAGACGAAGAAGCCATTATCAACAGCTCACTGAGTTTGAACGAGGTCATGTTGTAGGGCTACGAGAAGGTGGGTTTTCTTTCCGCGATATTGCTGAAAGACTTGGTAGGAATGTATCCACTGTGCATGAGCATTGGCGGCAGTGGTCAAGGGAAGGTACTGCCTCAAGAAGACCAGGTACCTTGCGGCCACGTGGTACTACTGAGAGGGAAGACCGTCGTGTTCGGCGTATGGCTGTGGCTAATCGTACTGCGTCTTCAGCTGAGATTCGAGGTGCAGTTGGCACCACAGTGACACAGCGAACTGTTACAAATCGGTTACTTCAAGGACAGCTCCGAGCCAGACGCCCTGTACAGTGCATTTCACTGACTCCAAACCACTGCCGTTTGCGACGTGAGTGGTGTCAAGCTAGAGCTCATTGGAGGACAAAGTGGAAATCTGTTGTGTTTTCTGATGAAAGCCGGTTTTGCCTTGGTCGCAGTGATAGCCGTTTGTTGGTTAGAAGGAGGCCAGGTGAACGCCTGCTAGTGACCTGTCTGTGGCCTAGACACACAGGGCCTACTCTTGGAGTTATGGTTTGGGGCGCAATTTCGTATGACAGCAGGAGCACTCTCGTGGTTATCCCACGCACCCTGACTGCAAATTTGTACATCAGTTTAGTGATACAACCTGTTGTGCTGCCATTCATGAACAGCATTCAAAGGGGTGTTTTCAAACAGGATAACGCTCGCCCTTATACCGCTGTTGTAACCCAACATGCTCTACAGAGTGTCGACATGTTGCCTTGGCCTTCTAGATCACCAGATCTTTCTCCAATCGAGCACGTATGGGACATCATTGGACGACAACTCCAGCGTCATCCACAACCAGCATTAACCGTCCCTGCATTGACCGCCCAAGTGCAACAGGCATGGAACTCCATCCCACAAACTGATATCCGACACCTGTACGACACAATGCATGCACGTTTGCATGCTTGCATTCAAAATTCTGGCGGTTACACCGGTTACTAATACACAACATTTCACATTTGAAATGGCTCTACCTGTGCTCTTGAAACTTTAATCAATTAAATATGTTACCTAGACAAATGTATTCCTAAAATTTCATTACTGCACAATAATTTTTTCTTGGTGTTGGGATTTTTTTTTTTCCATCAGTGTATATTCCATTGCCACATTATCAATCTTTTTAACTGAAAAATATGTTATTTCAGAATCTGATTTTAGTCTATTTATCTTAAACCATATGCCTATGCAATCTTTGCAACATAAATCCTGCTTTCAATAGTAAAAATATGTTGTCGTGACGACATTGGTTTTTATGTCTGTGAGATTGATTATAAAATTCTATTTATAGGATATTCTGAATAAAATCTATATATCTATCTAAAAGCGGATACGATTTATTTTACGTCCTTTGAACAATTTTACATCAGTTTTAAATGAAGAGGTTTCTTTTGTTTATACTAAGGGGCAAAAGGACATTTGACAAACATGCATAGTTTCTTTTAAAAAATTGTTGTTTCCAAAGTGAACATCTTTTTGGCTTTTGATAAACACATATTCAAGACTCAAACTCTCATTTATCGCTAATGTAAGAAGACACTAAAAATTGAAATATTGTGCAAGAAAATCGTATCATTCTTATAAATCTAATCAAAATCTTCTTAATAAAATAGATTTCTGCTAATAAATCTTCAGATCCTCTTAAGAAAAAAGAAAACATAGTTGCATTTTTAAATGAAAATTAATAGAAACATTATTTTTTTTCATCACACACACAAAAAAAAATTAATGCATTTCTTTAAAATATAAAAAATTAGTTTCTCAGTGTTATATATCCATTTAATTCTTTTCCTATTTTAATACATTTTTTAAATATATTTTTGAATTTGATATAATTTTGTAAAACAAAATATTCGTATTTCTGTCCAGTTTTCATTACCTAATCTTCTGTTCTGCTTGTTGTAATTTAAATCATCGATTTTGAACGCAACAATTTTTTTAGATAGGACTTTCTAAAAATAATTAATTCATCTCATAAGTAATATTTTAACCTTTCATATACAAAATATACCAAAAGAAAAGATTGTAATCGGCTAAAAACTTGAATTTTTCACAAATCTCCATACTTCAGACATCCACGAATTTTTTAAGCTTTTGTTTATAATTATTCCTGTCTTTTGGGGAATGTGATGAGTAAAAAAATTTATCTAAATGGACGGAATTTAGTATGAGGTCTTTATATTAAATTGTAGGTTTCTATCACTTTTCTTATAAAGCTAATCGAGGGCAAAAAAAAATTAGAAAATTGTAAAACTTTAAGAACTGGACAGATGAAAGTTAGTACATAATTTTTGCATTTAAGTAGAAATTTTTATCAAATTCTGAGCCGAATCTTTTAAAATGTTACCTTCATCGGTGTATACTTTCACGTACAAGTAAGCACGACTGCTCAAAAATTTAATAACTTTACGCTAGAAATTTTGTTCACAGTTTAATATCTAAAATGAAAATTTTTATCACATTCTTAACCAAATTTGTTAACATTAAGGAAAATTCAATGAGAAACAAAATTGTATATTAAATGGAAATTTAGTATGTAGTTTTGTTACTCAATTTGTAATCTGTATCAAATTTGTTTCAGTATTTCTAAAAAAGATATCCAAAATAAAAATTTTATTTCTGTTTCTACACTACTAAGAACAAAATTTTATGTGCAGGAACTAAAAATAAAAATCTGAAAAATAATGAGGTTCCCTGCCTTAATCAAGGTTCCCAATTTTATGTAAATGGAGGGGTATAATACCTTTATCACAACAATATTTGCTGTTTTTAAGCTTACGATGAACGACTCCCACTTGTTCTTAGTTATCATCAAAAAATTAAAAGAACATGTCTTCGATATTATAACAATAAAACTTAACATAATAAAATGCAGCTATTGAAAAAAGCTCTTCTATAAATATTAAAATAAAACATGAAATTTGAAATTTTTGTTAGGTATTTTTAAAAACTTTCAAAAATTATATTTTTTAGTCCACATCTAAATTTTCTAAGGAAATATTATAACTATTGATATTAATCTTATGTTGCTTCTTGTGTCACTAGTCATATACAGTCAGGTGACGAAGTTGTGAATGAATCACTTGTTTCAGTAGCGCCATCTAGGGGCATGAGTAAGACTTAGCTACTCATGCATCACAATCCTTTTTTACGGGTGAGACATTTCATGCATTTCAATCACTCATCCACAGATCGTAATAAGACTTGAATCAGAGAACAATAACCACTGAACCCCTGTATTATTTCCAGACATGGATAACTTCTTAACCACGACAGATTTCCAGATGCCCCAACCACCACACACACTAGGAGTCTTCGACCGGTGGACTGGAATCGCAAAACTCTGAATGCAAATCCAACGCCCTGCTAACCAGGCACTCCAGGCTTAATATTAACTTAAAGAACTATTTAAGAGCAGTAATACGGAGTAAAATAAAATAGATATTGAAAAATAAAAAAATAAATAAAGTATATTGAAGAGGGCTTTTATATTGAATAAATAAATAATATTTAAAAAATAAATAATGAAAGGAAAAATAAACATTGAAAGACAGGTAATATCTGGATTTCCCTATAATTAAAGACAAGTTGCTCAACTTTACTTCTTCGGTATTATCATTTTGCCTTTTTTTTTTCTGCATTTATTTACCATTTCGATTTCTATTTAATTATTTCTGAAGTAAAAAATACTAATGCGTTTCTGAAATAATTGTAGCGGTTAGAGAAATTCTGAAGTCCAATGGACGAACTACTACTGGATGTACTACTAATTTTACTCTCTGTATTTTCATTATAGAGTCGGATGTAGAAATAACTCTATTTTTTAGCAATCAAAATAAAGATCTATATTCTAGAAAATAAAGTTTTCGGAAGAATTATGATGAATAGAAAAATTGATTCCTGTCTAGACGACAATTTTTTCCAGCCGTACACTGGATAATTGCTCAACTCGAATGCAATACAATTGAAACAATTTATTTGAGCAGATTTTCTCTTACGAATACGTTTATTATAAAATTATATTTGAAATTTACAAACAAAAATGTCTTTTATCACATCTAATTAATTTTATCTTAAGATCTGTATTCAATAAGAAATAGAATCTTAAATTGATAAGATGTAAAAAAACTGATAGTTACCAAATCTTTGAATGGCGTAATACAGGTTTCTATATACTTTAGGGCTGTTAAAAGCAGTGCAATCGAACGTATCCTGTTCTAAACTTAGAATTTTATAATATCTATCACTGATCTCTAACAATTAATTAGCGCTCATTATCCTTACAAATATAAAATTACAATTAAATTTGTCGGGATAATAGTATGTTGTAAGGATATGATGTATAAGGATGGATATGATGTAATGTATAAAGGATATGATGTAATATCACAACTCTCTGCATCAATTGAAAGCGAGGTTGTCATGTCCGCTTTACCACAGAAAACAAGGGAAGGGGGCAGTAGCTTCTGAAAATAAGGGCCCTGAGCACAAGCCTGACTTTTGCTCAAATGAAGATGACACTCACACACTGAGCAGGGTAAGAATAACCATGCCCGAAACAGTTCGAGCCCGGGACGCCCAGATCACGAGGAAGAAGCGCTATCCCTTGACCAAGGTGCCGGCAAAATGTATCAATTGGTCCTTTATATTCTACATTATTCATTCGTTGTATGAACTGGCATAAGGTATGGGCAGGTGTGACTGATTGTTCTGATTTCAAGTCTTGAATGTGAGAGGCACTTTGAAAGCAAAATATTAGTGTATTAATTTTGTTTTGTTAGGCTGAATATGATGATGCGGTAAATAAGTTTCTATTTTCCGTTTTTATCTTAAATGCCTGGCGAATTTTAAATTTACAACACCAAAACTGCAGTTTTGAGATCGGATTTCACCTAATAGCTAACTTGAATTAGATACTATTTATTAAATATATTAACCATGATTCGTATGCATCATATCGGCACAATGTTGAAATCTAAAATGTAGAATTCTATCTAATGTGTTGACCACATTTCTTAATCATAGTTTAAATCAGGTCAGTCTATAACCCCAGCAATACAATGATGACGCTGTTCGATAATCAATATTTAATTCCTAAGCATTCACAAATAATCTCCACCTTTAAAAGTTGTACACTTCCAGCAATATCTTTAAAGTATATTAGGCAGTTTCCTTTGTGTTCCATTTACAAAAATGCTATCCAGTTTATGCCTTACATCCACACACACGCACACTAACACTATTGCATAACATTTTTGTAGTTAATGCATTCTAAATTCCGAGACGAATCGAAATCTGTACATGTTTCATATTCATCCATTCTCTCCATACCTTACCAAATCTGATGGATTCTAGCATTGATCATCGGACACACTTTTTTAAGGTATGGGATTTTCTTTTCATGGAGGGCTTGTGCATCGCTGGCTTCAAATTACAGAATTTATCTTCAACAACCTCACTTTCGCTTCAAAACAAAATAAAAATTTAAGGAACAAATGGAAACCTTGCTGCTGTATGAGATCACAAATAATTTGCCGCCAAATCTCAGCATTAAAATAAACTATAAAATAAAGCTTTATTGTGGAATAAACTCATGCTCAAATGACAAATACCATGCCAATTCAAATTTAAAATCCATTGCACTTATGACATAAAGAAAAACGGTTTCCTGTCACAACAAGTCATTAGATGCAAATGTCAAAACGTAACTACATGTACGTCTAATATCTTATGACTTTATAACAGGCGATTCGATATTACTTAATGAGAGAAGTTACATTAGTCATGTAATCAGTTGTCTCAGTGCAAATCTGGTAATTGCTGGATATCTTTGTTGAACATTTATTTTTTAAAAAAAGGTCAAATCGTATTTTAAAAGGTGATTGCAAAGTCTTGTCACTTCAATTCTTTTTTCACCTGTAGCCTTTTTTTAATTTTCTTTTTTGTATTCTTTAAAAGAATTTGAAATCCAATGATTTTCGTCTCAATTTTCAAAAAACAACACAAAACAAATATGAACGGCCATTCCACAGCCCACAGTTTAGGTATGGTATGGTATGGTGTGTTTTACTGGTATAAGGTCCAATTCTGGACATGCCGCGCCATCCACTAGGATTTTTAAATAGTTCTAATATAAAATGTGTAAATGAAAGAAGCCCACAGTTTGCGAAATCAATGCTTCTTGCAGTATAATCAATTATATTACTTATCGAAAATTGAGGCTATAGTTTTGCTTGTTCATTTGAACTTTCCACGATTTTCCGAAAATTTGACATCCTTTTTCTCTCTTTTTTTTTTTTCAGCACGTCACCCACAAACTCATCAAGCGAGCCATCTTCTCTTTGTGGATGATCGCCCTTTTTCTGGTCTGCCTGCCGTTCACCGGATTTGGGATCTACTACGAAGAAGCAGTCCCAGGAAGCGGGATTTTTCGATGCACTCGTTACCGGAGCGCCCGGGAGCCCACAGACGTCGCCTACGCTTTCCTCATGTTCGCTTTCGGATGTCTGCTTTGTCTGGTCATCGTGTGCTGCAACTTGGCTGTCGTCCAAGCGGTCTGCCGCATGGGCAAGAAGAGTCTGGCTCATTGCGGCAGGACAACAGTGAGGAAGGACAGTCGGGAGTTGTCCTACAACCACACCACGCCTGAAGAATTGTCCTTTGCAAAGCTGATGGTCATTCTTTGCATCTTCTTCGTGGCCTGCTGGGTACCACAAATGGTAAGAGCTCTGGTGAAAGTGGTAGATAAATATTATCAGTGATTTTTAATAAAAGTCCTTCATAGTCATTAAAGATTTGTTCATAGATATCAAATAAAATTCAACTTGAAAATCATAGGACCTTGTTCTAATAACATTACGAAAACTGAAATAAAATATTTTTAATGAAAAAATTTCGCAATAAGTAATTAAATTGTTGGTAATCCCACAAGGTTCAACCTTGCCTCTTCAAAGACATTCGAATTAAATTTGAATGACAGGACTGCCGTTAAAGCATTTGCAGAAACTAAAGTTGAGAACTAAATGCCCTTACTAACCATGATATAAACCTTTTCGTGAGAAGTACGTTTTATCATCGGTAGGAGGTACCCGGCCCCCTGCCATTTTTATATAAATTGGAGAGAATCATCCATAAGCTTCTAATCCTTATCATTGTAATGCCCCTCGAAGGAAGAAGACATGGTAAAGTCTTCATTGTCATTAGGAATTATTAAATTATGTCTTAACTTGAAAGAAACAAGTAAATAACTATTGCTCTGTTCGAAACAGATCGATATAAAATTTGTCACATTTGTATTTTAGAAAACGATAGCTCATACTTAAAGCAGTTTTATTGAGACTTCTAATAAGAATTTTGAATAGCTAGATATTAAACTAAACGTCGGTGTTGTCTTGAAGATAATTGGGGAACACAGAGTTTTCATGGAAATTTAATTGATAATTAACAAATTTTATACAAAATAGAAATAAGAAAACAAAACTAATTGTAAGAAGATAGCGGATAATAAATGCCAGTATGATTAGTTAGGTTATATTTATATGCCTACGCTTATTTATAATATAATTAAGAAACAATGTTTTGAAATTGTTTATAAATTTTAATTTTATATTTAAGCTATGAAAAATTATTTAATTCCAGGTTTGTATGAAATAGTTTTAGAAATACGGTTTAGAAACCGCCCGCTGGCTAAAAGAAAGAGAGGGTAATAAAAGAAATGGTACCGAGTTTTTTTCCTCTTCAAGCATCAGGTTCAAAAACAATTCATATATTTTAGAAAGTTTTCATGTTGTGTTGCTATTATGCAAAATGCAAAACATAATATCCTTTTCATACGAGAAATGAGCCTGTTTCTTTGTTTGAAGTTTTGACATTACATTTCCAAGCCACGAAAAATCGCCTTTTTTTAATTGGTTGATTTGATTCAAAATTTCTAGGGCATTTACTGCACAAAGTTACTTAAGAGTTACTGCACAAAGGATTGAATATACTAAAAATATTTGATATAGAGTAATATGAGATCAATCAAGAATAAGTCATATTTCTTCTGAATAGATATTTCACGCCACCTAATTGTTTTTTGATATAAATTTTAAAATGGCAAAGTTTTTTACTGTTGGCGTTTAAATTATGATCTTTTAAACTATCAAGAGCAACCTCGGAAGCCTGGTTTTTGATTAAGTTATTATATGTTATAAAAAGAATTTAGTCTTGTACTTCTCCAATGTTTAACTTACCTACAATTCTAAGTGTAAATACGCCTCTTTAGATACTTATTCTGCTTTCGAAATTTATGGTAATTTTCAAAATAACATGCCAGCTTTGGCGCAACTTTTTTATCCTCCATTATTTGTAAACAAAAATTAATAAATATTTTTGACCTTTTATCCTCTATAGGGGCTACATTTTGTTTGATAGATAAATTTAAATTCCATTGTATAATGCCAATTTTCAACCATTTTAGCTTTTTCTTATATAATTGAAATATGGACCATTCCTGAATTGATAAACAGAAATAAACCTAATAAAGAATTCTAGATTTTATAAAATATCTATATAATATTATATTACAAATATTTATTATAGAAGTCTTGCTCAAATGCCATTATCTCATTAATATGGTATAAAATGTGAATCGGGTACAAGCATTATAGTAATGATGCACATTCCGCTACTTTTAACCAAATACTTTAATTTTTCAAGCATTTTGAAACTCCATAACGTCAATTACATATATTTTTTCTTCTAAAGTATCTAATTCGCTCTTGAGACATTTGAAGAGCTAAGAGCCTTACTTGTATAACTATTTCTGCAGATTTTTAAATTTTATACATTGCTAGTGTCCGTCTGCGCACATTGTTCTTATGGTTGTCAAAGCAAATGTTCTTAACTTTTTCCGCACACAACAGTTTATTAAGAGGAAAATTTATCACATACCTAAAATTTTAAAATAAATCTGAGAATAAATTATCAATTAATTATAAATAACAAATCATTTAGAATGTTCTTTATTACTTAAATAAATATTTGGTGAAATGAATATCATTACGATTCATGCAGTGGAAGCAAGAGAGCGTATGTTTTGGGGAACGTTTCTTTAATGATCACATTTCACACAAAACAAACAAAAAAATAAAACACGAAAAGGCAAGAGAAAACATTAACGCGCGTGCCTCCTTACAGAACAGAATATCATCTCTTTTATTATTATAATTACAATAGAAATGCCTTATGGTAAGCTCACCTAATCAGGCATAGCCATCTATTATCCAAAAGAGAAGGCTGAGTAATGCAACTGCTACAAATATATTTAAATTTCAGGAATTTTTAATTCGAAATTATTTTTTAAACAAATACTTTAAAACTATGAAAAAATAAGAATTGAATTGAAAAAATTTTGAAGTTCAAGGTGTTTTTTTTAATATTTGTATTTGTTATTGCTACCGAATAATTCAGATATTTCTGTAAATATATTCTAAAATAGGGTTAGGAATACAAAGTTTTAAAAGAATTAATTTTGAACATCAAATTTTTCCTAAAATTATGAATAAAAAAATTTAACCCTTTTGTAATTAAATTATGAATCATTAAAAATTTTATCAATTAAACCTTTACTAATTTTAATTAATTATTAAACATTAAGTATTAAAATATTCAAATGCAAACTTATAAGTGGTGTAGCTATGTATCATAAATCAGTGCCAGAAATACAAAAATTTACTCAATCTGACCCCATATTCAATCGAGTTCAATTCGCAAGCCGTCATTGCCTATCTGAAATATTCATTCAATCCAACAACAATGGATATTTGTAGGATCCAGCATAGACATTACAATGGCAGTCATTCAATACGAATTCCTTTGGACTGAAAACTAACGCAAGTTATGTATACTCAACATGGGAGCTCCTGCATATTTATGAAGCTAATACTTTTCTTCTTGATCGCAACGATTTATTTTCTGAATCTACCCGTCTGTTTCTTTCGTCTTTTATTCATTGTTTATCAGAGAAGTTTTCTCGATTGAAACATTTTAAATATTTGAGCAAAAGAGTAGTTTCATCTAAGCATTTAGCAAATTAAATTGATATTATTTTTAGTTTTTTGAATTTTTCTTATAGTAGAATACCACACAAAAACAATTGTCAAAAATTCAATCTGAATTATTCCATTAATCTTCATGTTTTAGATTCTCTGAATTTGAAAAAAAAAACATACCTGGAATCATGTCTATACTTGTACATAATAAATAAATAACATGCTTGATGAATGAAAAGTAGCATAAGGTTCAAGGCATATACAATGTACTCCCGAGTATCCTGTTTCCATACCATCCGGCGTAATTTTATTTTATCTTAATTAAATGAGGAGGGCAAGCTGTTGCTTTGGCAACATTCCAAATAGGATCCTCATAAGATACTCCTACGTGTCGTGTGCAAAATACAAGTTGTGACAGAAAAAAAGCAGTGTTCCAGGGCTTAGTTCCCAATAAAAAGTGAGTAATAATAAGTATCATAATAATGAATTTTGGAATTAAAACTGTCTTCCGATGTTGGTGGGCAAAGAATAGATTTCATAGAGCAAGCGTTTTCCCTTTTTCCTTATCCGGCGATTATTATTATTATTATTTGGTCTATTTTTCCACCACATTAGGCTGAATACTCGAGAGTGTATTTGTTTTCAACCTTTCACAGCTCCTCCCTGATTGGTAAAATAACAAGATCTCTTTCATTAAGTGCGATACCATCCAAAGATCAAACAGACACCATCCAATTAGGTCCAATCCATTTTTGGGACGGAATTAGATAGTGTCTATTACCATTATTAAATACTGCAGATTGAACCAGACAATTTGAGGCACATATACCAACATCCGTCATCAAAGAACTTGATATGTTTCTATTATATCGAATAAAAGGCTGCAGGTAAACAAGATGAGTACCAACACCTTCTCGAATTCTTTACTTCGCTACAATATAACTCAGAAATAAACAATTCAAATTTCCTCATAAGGGTATTCTGTTTTTTTTCTATGCATTTTTAACCTATCTGCCTATTTTTTGTTTCAATTAGATAGACCTTTCTTTGAGCTTCCATTTTCATGTCTTAGAGTTCGTTGAGCAGTAAAAAAATTTGTTGCTTAACGACGAAAAACGGTGTCAGGGCTGCCAAATTAAGTCAAAATGAACGAGTTTTATTTTTCTGAAATAAAACCTCGAAAAGGGATCGTTTCTTTCTGCCATATAACTAAAAATATTGTTCTTAGTTTTTACTACAATTTTTCATTTTGAAATTTTTATTAAATTAGAGTTTATTTTTTTAATGATTAAAAGGCATTTTCCTCATTTTTATGTCACTGTCGTAGGGATAAGAAATGAGTTTTAGGACACGACTCCTTATTTAAGCCTTAATATGAGATTGGCAAGCAGTGATAATTAGTTTGGCAATTCTATATACATAAGTAAAAATCATATTTATTTTCCTGATATCTCATGATTCCATTATACATACTTAATAGCCATTTATCTTTTGAAGAAGTAATTTTTCAGCATAAGGGGCCTTTAATAGGAAATAAATGTGAATTTTTATTAATTTTCCCAGTAACTTCTGTATGCTAAATATACTTCTTAATTGCAGCTTTTAATATTTTGTGTGAAACAATTGCAATTCTTTTTCAGGTCACTATCCTGATGGCTCAGTTCTCAATGACTGAGAACCCTGCAAGATCTCATCCTTTCTACAGAATTGCGGATATCTGCATGGCCCTGAATTTCACATTAGATCCTGTGGTCTACGTCCTGTCCAGACGCCCCCACAGACGAGGGTTGCGTAAACTTCTCAAACCCCTCTGCCAGTCCTGCTGGCCCCAGGAACCCCGAACTCCCTCGATGAAATCGTCTCAAGGTACGCCCCAACCTCTCTGGAGTAAGTAGTTTAGTTCCTCTCCTATTCTTAGAATATCTTTTAGGAATACCTGTCTTACCAGTACTAACAATATTTTTTTATATAAACAATGTAACTATGGCTGAATGGCTAAACTATGGATTGTAGGGTTAGATTTAGAGACGACGCAAATCATTTTATAACAATTCTGGAATCCTCTAAAAGTATCCTTTTATCAATATATTTTTTACAAAGTAAAAAAATATTTTGATAATATTTTTATTGGTAGAACTATAAATATAGCAACTTTGTATTTTCCCAAGTCATCAGTTTAAATTTAATTCTAGTAACATTTTGCCACATTTCTGTCTTTTCTATAAATGCTTATCAAAAACCGTTTGAAAAAATATTTCTAAATAATCATTGTTACTCTTTGTAATAATCGTGTGAACCTTATAAATAAAATTAAAAACTTATAGCTAAATGGCTAAGCTATGAATTGTAGGGTTAAAATTTTGAATGAAAGAAAACTTATCTTCGCCATAGATTAAAGAACCATCATTCGTATGGGTTAGCTCTTACAACATTCATTTCAGATCGTTTCTTTATTGTGTGTAGTAATTCTTATATCTATGTTGAGTACAAAAATAACTAGGTCCTTTTAACGGGAAAAAAAAGTTTAATTATCTCACAATACGGATGATATGCAAACTGAAATTATATACTTTTTAAATTTGTAAGTCGCTAGTCTTCGACATTTATAAATTTTTTAGTCGAATTTCTACATTCCAGCATATTTTACATCAAAACTTTCTTTCATGTTAGTTTTTTTAAACGTGCTTCTTAAAATAAATTGATTCTAGTTTTTATTAACAAAGTTAGTGTTTCCTTGGAAAAATTTTATTTTTATCAAACATCCAGAAGAAAAAAAAAAGTTGAAATTATTTCTCATCGCAGTCATTTAACAAAATATCTTCGATTTATGCTTCAATAGGATAATTCATATCCAAGAATTTGGAGAATTCTTATATCAAAATGGAAATGAAATTCATCTCGTTTTAAACTGAAATTTTCGTTGTCATACTGTATGCTGAGATATAGGATACACTTTATATTTTTTATAGAATATATAGATTACAATTACTATCTCACATAAAATATCTATAATATCTACCCAAAATGCAATAAATTTATAGTTCAAAACTGGAATCTGGATGACATTTTAATAATCCAATACTCAATGAATATTCACTGCCTTTTTTTTTGGAGTATTAGATGAATACCAGAATAACTAAGACAAGTAACATGACTAACATTGAGTCTAGTTATCAACACATAAAAAATTGACACAGTTTTTCTAAGTTTATTATCTTATCAGAAAACTGTTATACATCAGATAAAAAGTATAAAATTATCAGTTAATTTCTGATGAATCTTGTAAGCATTTTTATACATTCCAGTATAGTCTGATTATTCATTTTCGTTAATATTTGGTTGAATTACCAGCAAGAATTATCTAAAAATAATTCTTATTACACACAGAACAATAAAAGTGAAAAATATTGGTAATATAATACTGAATATATAATATATAAAAGAAAAATTTCTCTTACTATGCCTACCTATATGATAGATTATTCCAGTTCGAATTCTGATTTTGCAATCGCTACTCTTAATGTCAAGATCAAATCTTTTTTGGAATTTCACCCTTTCAGTTTTTTTGTTTTGTTTTGTTTCTGATTTTGTTATTTTTTTAATCAAGGGTGTCCCGAAATTAACACAACATTTAAGTTTGCCGCTGTTCGTGGAATAAAGTGTTTGCAATTCTGTTAAAAAAAAACCATCTGAAAACTGATAGTTTAGAGTAAATATAAATGGAGCATTACACAACAGAACAACGTGTTTTCATTAATGAACTATATTTCAAGAACCGATGAAAGTCGGGCTGCCAACAGTTAGAAAATTTGAGAAATGGCATGCCAGATAATGTGATTTAACACCATGGGATTTCTTTTTATGGGGTTATTCGAAGACAAATGTCTATGCCGATAAGTACATGCTTGTAAATTCAACACTCCATCAACGAAATTCAGCCACATTTATGTGGTCATGACAAATTTCGACAAAAGAGTTCTTATGTGCTAGCAAAGCCGTGGATACCGTTTGTTACTTCATACTTAATCCTATCTTGCGTACTTTACGATTCAATAAGAATATAACAATTTAAAGGAGGGGGGACTGTCTGAGGGTGTTTTTACTTAATTCTAACATTGATTAACAAGTTGTTCTATCGTGTATCACTCAATTTTTTCTGGCCCTAAGCTATCAACTGTCAAATAGCTTTTTAATAAGGTTACAAACATTTTACTCCACGAATGGTACCAAATTCGAATCTTGTTCTAATTTTGGGACATTATTTATTTTCTTCTGTATTATGAATTCAATTCTTACATTTAACCTTTAAGTGCTAAGAAAGTTTCTTAGCACAGCAGATTCTCACTAATTCGACCTTCATTACTCCGACATTCGCATTATTCCGATGCATCTATTAGAACATATTTTTAGATGATGAGCCGTTTTTCCTATTAAAATTCGAAATCCTCCATCTTTCAGCACATGATTTGTATGTTAGACATATAGTTATTTAGCATATTAACTTAGCATTTTTTCTCCTTAATATATTGTTAGCTCGTGTCTCACTCTTAGAAAAAGGAATCATTATATAATTCAATAATTTCTACATGATTCTCTGTTATCCAGAAAGTGTCTGGTCCTATATATGTCGGATTAGAATAAATGTATTTTTTTTGCTTTTTGTTAAAATTTGTCTACTTTATTCATTTCTTTACACAGATTTTTTTTATATCTTGTCATTATTAATACAATTATAATAAATTATAAAGTGTTGTTCTTATAAGTGTTGCAATAAAGTATTTATAAATAGGTTGAAGGCTAACAAACTGAATTAGATTTTGCATGTTTAACGGAATTATATCATATATCAGGTAAAAGTTTAGTTTATGGCAGTTACATCATCACATAAAGTATTTAAATTAACTGATTGTGCAAAAAATGAGAATTATTCTATATGTTCATTTTTGAAATGGTACATAATAATTACACCATTTAATACCCCTGGTTAATGGTGCCATTTTGTACATAAAAATAGTATCATTTAAAATTTGTTCAAAATAAGTACTTCAACAATCCAGCTTTTCTAAAAAATATTTTACAACTTTTACATGGCATACAATGCTATTTCTATAATTCATGTAATACTAATTTTAATGTCGCATTGCATCAGCTATTACTTTATACTATCTGGTACCAGGCGCATTGCTGCCATAGATGAAAAAATTTAGAAATATCTTTTGAAATTTAAAATAGCTATCTTGTATAATAAGGAATGATAAAATGTATAACAGTAAAAACTCCTTATTGGCGCTTCCTTCATTCGCGTTTTCACTATTCGAGGATTTAAAAAATGCGACCCAATTCCTGTATTCGCGGCTAAAAATTTCTTTATCACGGATCTAATAAGTACATACATAATAATAAAAAGATTATAATAGGTATCCAACCCAATATATTTTGTAAATGCCGTCAAATGGACTAAAAAAAGTAAAATAGATCTTATTACAACTTTGTCTAAAGTATGTTGTTAAATGCAAACTGCAGACATAGCCGAAATCGTGAATGGAATAGGACGAGATGGGTTCGAACAGATAGAATCAGGTGACATTCAGGAATTGCTTGAATCGCAAGATGAAGATCTGACTGAAATCGACTTGGAGGAAATTCACAGCCCATTGAAGAAAAGGCTTCAACAAGCACTGGAAACGTGACGTGTAATTTGAAAAATCTTAGTGAAAGTTTAAGAATGGCAAATGAGCTTTGCGACTGCTGCGTATCAGTCTGAATGGAAGGAGCTTTTAAAAACTGCCAAGCAAGAGAAAATGACAAAATTCTTCAAACCATTGCCTAAGCCTTAAGTAATTAATCAAAATGTTCAAAAACTTCAATTAAATAGATTTTTTATATATTGGTTTGTTTATATTTTGTCACCTAGGAGCGTAGGGGCCGCGGTGGCCTGGTGGTAAGGTCTTGGCTTCGGAACCGGAGGGTTCCAGGTTCGAGACTCGATTCCACCGAAGAACCGTCGTGTGAGGGGGTCTCTTGCACGTTAAATCTGTCAGGCACGTCCTCCCGCTGGTGTGGCGTGGTGTGGAGAGGGGGTGCCAGTTCAGGTGTCGTCCTCGTCATCTGATCTTGGTTCAAAATTACGAGGTCCGTCCCAAAATAGCCCTAGTGTTGCTTTAAATGAGACGTTAATATAACTAAACTAAAAACTAAAACCTAGGAGCGTATCCCCTATAATCCCATATAAATGACCATTCCGTACTCGCGGCATATTTATGGAACATATACCCCGCGAATAAAGAGCTTTTACTGTATATTTATTTTCTTATCTGCAATGTATACATTAGTTGAAATTGAATGATACATAAAGGAGAAGTACAAATAATATTCATTCCATTTTTTTTAACTTTATTATTTGGATACTTTAAGGAAGACAAAATTTTCTGTTTTCCAAAAAAGCAAATAGAATTTCTTGGCTGTCCGACTCGTAAACATTCAGAATACAACTAGCCATGTGAAAAACATGGATTTTCTAGGTTCAACTTGTACAACTGAAATGAGTTGCCTTGTTTTTGGTATGCTGCAATCGTTTTAAATCAAAATGCATGTTGGTGAGAATAATGGAATGCATGGAATGAGTACCTCATCTCCAATCGATTTTCCACTAAGAATAGTTATTTCGTTTCTTGTCGCAACATTCCCATTGATTGGCATTAATCATAATGCTTTTATTTTTTTGATATATGTGCGGTTAACTACATATGACATATGCCGTTAATGCTTGGCAATTGCCAATTTAAAAATATAATAAAAGTATAACATATAATAAGAATATTTTTATAAATATAATAAAAATATAATAAAATAAAAGTATATAAAATTAATTAATTAATATTTTTTATTATATTTATCCAGATATTATTTTAGCATTTGCGCAAGTACAAGCAACAAGTTTGCAAAGTTTCATCACAATCGATTGGTCAATACAGAAGCATTTAAGATAGAGACCAAAATATTTCATTTTTATATATTAGATAATATCAGTTCTTCAAGTCATATAATAATTCCAACATAAAAAATGCATTGTGTAACTACAAGTCATATAATAAAAACGAATAAAAAATGGCAATATAATAATGTAAAAAAAATTGAAGTACCATATAAAATACTGTGTATAAAACTGTACAAAATAAGAGGTATTTTTTTAATTCAATGCTTTATAACCTTTCTATACATCGCAAAATTATTTTTTGCAAAGCAGAACTTATTTACATTTGTTTTTTATTTCAATTCATGAATTATTAGTATATATTTTTACCCATTTTATTTCAAATACCTTATTGACATTTTTATAATCGAATTTTAAATTTAGCAATGATAAGAATTTACATGTAAAATAGTTCTTTGTGCACTTATTCACAAAAACTTAAACAAGCGATTCTTACATGCGTCCTAATCAATAGAAATATCAAATAAATGTCAAAGGGAATAAACTTATTATAAAATAGTACAGATAGCAAGTACTTTTTTCCTGTCATTTCACCGATCTATTCTGTTTTCATAAAACGGTGGGATAATTGGATTTATGAATTCAATTACTTAGTTTGTATCAATAATGAAAATAATTTTGTGTTCATATAATTTGTGCATATACAGCTCGACATTTATTTTTAACTGTCGTTTAAAAAGAAAATAGAAAAAAAGATAGATAATGGGTAAGATAAAAAGAAAAAAATCCATTAAACTAATGTTAAATTGGCTATTGGATTAATTTCCAAATCGATTTAATAAAATTTTATGTAAACGATTTCTCAAGGATTTTGCTATCAAAATAATAACGAGTTGAAAACTGGAAACTCATCTATTGATTCACAATTTCAATTACTCAAAAGTACATTTTTATTCTTTATTCAGTGTATCTTTGAAATACTTTTTTCTGATGACTGTTGTGATTGCTTTATCTATAACCGAGTTCGTAGTCTCTATACAATTCTGCATACTATAGAAACATAGTCTTATTGGCTAACAAAGGAATTTTATACCATAAACCAAAATGATGAAATAAAGTACATAGCAGAAGATCTTTTACACAAACAGTCAACATAATTAACTCTAAAATTCATGTTTTTTGGGGGGTTTTTACAAAAAAAATATATGTATTTTAGTTGCTAATAATTTAGGAAAATCATTTTTTTTAATTAAGTATTTTTCGTAAAATTTCAAAAAATGAAAAATGATTAAATTTAACAACGACGCAAATCATTTTATAACAATTCTTGAATCCTATAAAAGTATCCTTTTGACAATATATTTTTTACAAAGTAAAAAAATATTTTGATAATATTTTTATTGGTAGAACTATAACTAAAACAACTTGGTATTTTCCCAAATCATCAATTTAAATTTAATTCTAGTACCGTTTTGCCTTATTTCTGTCTTTTCTATAAATGTTTATCAAAAACCGTCTGAAAAAATATTTCTATAAATAAAAATAAAAACTTATAACTAAATGGCTAAACTATGGATTCTGGGGTTAAAATTTTGAATGATAGAAAACATATCTTCACCATAGACTAAAGAACCATTATTCGTATGGGTTAGCTCTCACAACATTCATTACAGATCATTTCTTTATTGTGTGCAGTAATTCTTATATCTATGTGGTTTTTTTGTTTTTTTTCGTTTTTTTCTGCCATTCGCATTGTCATTGTTAGGGTATTATTTAAACATAAACCTCATGAGATTGGTTTTCCTAAGAGTATATCAATAATCGTTATTATATTTATCTACCATCTCCATCCACGTTGTTGGCAATTAGATTTATGTCAAGATAAAAGAATATTAAAGACGAATATTCTTTTCTATAGGGTGTGGCAGAAAAATCCAGACAAACAAATTTTGATATAACTTGGATAAAAATTAATATATTAACAAAATATAATAAATAATAAGAGTTGACTGATTAAAAAATTTAATTGGTTTCAAAGAGGCTGATTTTCGCAGTAATGCAGAGATGCAAACTCTTATTGAAATTTTCAACAATGGATTGCAAGCCTTCTTCCTTTAATCCATTCCATTCCAGCAGAAGCCATTGCTTTAGAGAATCCAAACATTTTATATCCTTTAATGCAAGCCCTTGACCCCAAAATGGATCATAAACTTTAATCATGAGATTGATATTCGGAGAGAATTGTTTCCATTCTCCAGATGATATCAAGTCCAAAAAAAAAATTTCCAGCACTTTTCTGTCTTTTTAGCCTTGTGAATTGATGCAAAGTTCCGTTGAAACTCCAGCTTTATATTACCGAAGTCAGTTTTGTCCAACGGAAATATAACAACTTCTAGAATGTACCACTGTACACTTTTTGAATTATTTTAGCTCCCTCGTCCACAAAAACCAAAACTGTTTTGCAGCCTTCGCAAATTTCCCCTTAGACCGTTATTGACTTTGTGTTTTTGGAATGTTCACCAACTGCTGAAGTGTTTGGAGCGTCTGCAGACCAGTTCTTTAACATTGAACTTTTGGGCGGTAAAAAGCTTCTGTTTAGTGAACAGGAATCTTTCTCAGGTCTGGCATGTTGCTTGTTTCAAAAGTTTTTGGCGTCTTTGGAGCCGAATGACTTTATTATCTTCAGTGAGAAGCTGAACTTTCTAGATCTTGTAAGGCTCTGATCTCCAAGCTCTGATTTTATCCTTTTGTTGCTCTGATGTGTCCCTTATTTCCAGTTCATGAGAGATCTTTCTCATGGAAACCTTCGAATTTCATTGAATTCGCTTTTTGATAACCTACAGCCACTGAAAATGCTCCTCACAAGCTTTAGTTCACTACCTGGACCGTCATTAATAAGCTGTTTAAAACGATAGATTGCATCAGACACTGTTTGCCAAGGCTCTTTAAACAAACGAATGACTTCGTACTATTCTTTTCCAACTTCAAAATAAAAAGTTTTTTGTTTGGCATTGTAAAAAGGTCAAAAATCAGTGCATAAACTAAAAATTAAAATATGTTATAATTGAAAGAGTCGACAAAAAGAACTGTACAAAAATTTAAAAGAAAAAATTAACTTCTATTGCATGATGTAATAACTTTGTCTGACTTTTTGTGTCGCACACTGTATTTAATTTTTTTTTTTTGAAAAAAAAGGTTATTATTTTTTTATTATTATCTGTTTTGGTTATGAAATATATTCTACATTATTTGTGTATAAAATCACTGCTATAATATTTACGTTTTCAGATATATTAATTTATATAATTGATTATTATTTTCCAGAAGGGAGCAAAACTACAAAGGATGCAACTCAAAACAGCACCAGTAACAGCTCCCAGAAAGACTGCATCATTCTTGAGCAAATGAACAAGATGAATCCTAAACTTCGCATCATATTCACTACGGGGTCTCAGAAGAAGACAGCAGGGAGTCAGCCGTCATCCATCAAAGAAGAATCATCTCAGTGAAAAGCATGGTGGAAAAAAACTGATCTAAAACAAATATTATTCAGACTGTTGTTGCAACAACTTACATTCACGACAAGCAAATGACTTGATATTGAGATGTTCGAAAGTCAATGCTTATGTAGAATACATAGAAATGAAACCAATGAAAAATCAAACTTTAGTGATTGAAGATATTATAAATGTATATCGATGTTTGGTGTATGTATCCATGTTTCCCATTATTTATTTCTGGATGTGAAAAATGATAAGAGGGCTTTTCATTCTAAAAATTTGATTATATTTAAAACATATACAGCTCAGTTGTTGTTTTGTATTTTCTTTTTAAATATTAATTAGAAAATCCATTAGTGTTTTAAAAAAGTGTTACTTTTTCTAGCAGCTTTTAGTACAGAATTTCTTATAATCATTGTAAAATAACCGTTTGTGCGAACTTAAAAAAAGCGAAAGCGCTTTGCTTCAAATCTAACGATATCTTCTAAGAAATGCCTTCCCACTCGTACCTAAATGAGCTGAAATATAATTTTACAAAAAGGGTATTATTTTGTTACAAAAAAGTGAAAAAAATAAAAATTCTCATATAATTGAAACAAAATGAAAAAAATTATTCAAATTGAAATCTATTTTCAAAATGAAATTGCATAATTTGTATAAAAATACAAGTTATTTTTGAAATAATACTTCCCATATTGATCCTACAACAATTTGCTGCAGTCATTGAAGATGAAAAAAAAGTTAAGAAAGCTATAACTAAAAAAGAAAAAAATGTTTCAATTGAAGAATTGTTTTGCTAGATCAAAATTAGTTTGAATTTTTGAAGATTTACAGCTATCTACCCGAAAAAAATGTATGTGTATACACATTTTGAACCCTCTGACCTAAAAACTTAATAACAAACGTCAAATTTTCATAATTTAATTTAATTAACATAACTGTGTATCTTGTAAATAGTTGAAAGTTATCTGAATGCTAGCCGCTTTTGTTCAAACTGAATTATAACTCTAATAGATGAAAATAAAAATTTATGTCAATTGGTAAATAGCCTCATCCTCTTTCAATAGTTCCGCTCAAATTGAAATAATTCTTGAGCTACAAGCACCATGTTTTATGAGTCCCTGAAAAAAGAGATTTATAGTAGATGGTAAGACAGATGTGAAAGTCATGTGTAAACCATGTTTTAGTACACTTTTTCCCTAGCGGCATTTGTGCCCAAATTCTATCATGCCTGCAATTGATTAAAAACTGAAAAGAAATTGGCTAATAGTTTCGGTAATAATTAAATATTGTTTTTATTAACATAATTTACGGAATGAAGAAAAGATTTGAAAGAAATATTGTCAATCTATTCAAATAAATGTTTGAGTTTTAAATTTAATGCATTCTTATAGAGAATAGCAAGCTTTTCCATTTCAAAAATTTATATGACAGTTCTATCAAATGAAAAATTATTGCTCTGTTGACAACAAATGATACAGAAATTAATAAATTCATTACAAAATTTTGTTAAAAAAATATGGAAAATATTTCTCTTAAAATCAAACGTCTTTTTAAAAAAATGCGTTTTCGAATTTTTACATTAAAAATGATTTAAATCTGATTTTACTACTTGTTTTCAAATCAGTTTAAAAAAGACAGTTATATTACTAACTTCATCGGAATTATTTTTTTCGTGTTTGTTTGTTTGTTTCTGTTGTCTTTCATTTGTCATTAAAAGAAGGAAAAAATGTTCAATTTTTTCATTTTGCATGGATTTATTTGTATATTATCACTTCTTGAGTGTTTTGCTTAATCATGCTGTAAAATATGCATGTGATGAGTCGAAATTAACTTAATTAAAACGTATGTGCTGTAAATATTTTGTTCCCTTTGTAAGTTTGAGTTCATAAAAAAATAAAGATTTTTTTCCACACATTTTTATTTCAGATCACTGATTTGCCTTTTCGATTACAATTTTCTCAAATAAATGAGAAGTCGAATAAGGTTCTCATAAAATAAATGTCTCATATCACACAGAATAATCTAGACACCTGAAGTCTGAATAGGTTACAGGATTTCACATTAGAAAAATCTCGTTCAGTACAAGAATTTTAACATTGCTGAAACCCTCTCCCGTTTATTTTCTTATATACAGAGTAATTAAAATTAAACTGATGACACTCAGAAACTAGTGATTCTATTTCTACTGAACAGAGTGACGATTGAAACTTCGTCTATTTGTGAATAAGTCCTGGGTTCAATTTAGTTTAGTTGTTATATAAACGTCTCGTTTTATCGCAACACTGGGGCTATTTTGGGATTTGCCTCGCAATTTTGAACCACGATCAGATGACGAGAACGACACCTGAGCTGGAACTCTCTCTACAGACTTCCACACTACACCAGCGGAGGACAGTTAGACCATGGGACAGAGCTTTCCGATGAAAAAAAAAGTTTGATATTTTATCAACAGTTGAAGTTGTGATGAAATAAAAAGAAAAATAACAGCCCCAAAATAATAGAATTTCAGATTTTTTTATTTACTTTTATTTCATATTTTATTTATTTATTAATTTATTTTTATGTTCTCTGCACGCATTTTATAGATAAACGTTATACTGAAAGTGTATTATAATATTATCAGCTACACAAGCAGAATTTTTGTTGAAATGAAGGAAACATTTTAAATAATGTTAACGTTCAAAACCACATTATACACGTCCTTATAAATGTACATCATAATGTGGCTAATCATCTAAAAGATCATTTTACATGATCTTTTAGATGATTATCTAGATCTATACTTTAATAAAGCTCAGTGTGTGTGTGTGTGTGTGTGTGTGTGTGTGTGTGTGTGTGTGTGTG
>JAPMOQ010058285.1:2365989-2383386 GCA_026543055.1 Argiope trifasciata | reverse complement strand
TGTGTGTGTGTGTGTGTGTGTGTGTGTGTGTGTGTGTGTGTGTGTGTTGGCGCTCTACAGACCAGACCGTTGGTCCTACAGTTACCAAATTTGATACATGTATACCTTGACGGTCAGGAATGTGCACCTCGGAGCCCCTTTTTCGAATTTTTAATTAGAATTTGAAATAATTAAAAATTAAGCGAAATTTCGCCGTTTTTCAGCTATAACTTCCATAAATATTATCGCACAAGCATTAATTTTGCATTAATTTAAATATTAAAAAAAATAGCTTTCTATTGATATCAGTGTTTTAACGTATAACTTAAGCTTCTATTTGAAACCAATTTTTTAAGAAATAATTTAACCATATTTTTCAACAATTTATTACGGACAAAATAATAAAATTTAATCTGCACGAGCACGTCAAGGGTAAAAAGATTAGGTTTCACCAGCGTGTTGCCATCATATTGACGGAAATTCGAATTTTTTAAAAAAAATCAACTGCTGTTGCAAATAAAATCTATAAAAATGTAACTTTTTCAGCACGTGACTGGATAAAATAAAATATATATAAAATGTGATAGTTTCTAAAAAAATAAATGCAAAGCAAAGCAATAAATGCAAAACTTGTTTATATTAATATTTTGCTTAATAATTAATCTATTAAATCTCTTTAAATTTTCTTCGGCATTCTACTCTGCATATTCATCCATGTACCGTACTAAGCGATTCATTCATATACTTTTACTGCACATTTCAGGTAATATGCCTGCTTACTGTGGGCCGCGGTGTCCTGGTGGCAAGGTCTCGGCTTTGGAACTGGAAGGTTGCAGGTTCGAGGCTCGATTCGACGGAAGCACCGCCGTGTAAGCGGGTCTGGTGCACGTTAAATCCATCGGGGCTGAGCATCCTCCCCCTGGTGTGGTGGGGAAATTTGGAGAGGGGATACCACCTGAGGTGTCGTCCTCATAACTTAACAACAGTTCAAAATGTCGCGGTCCCTCCCAAAATATCCCAAGTGCTGCTTCAAAACGGGACGTTAATATAACTAAACTAAACTCCAAAGAGCTGTGGCATCATGCTTTTATGCTTTCAAGATGTTCACCGAATCTTAAAACGACGTGAGCTCTTCTTTGCTTTCTTGTAATAAAGAAAATAAATAAAAACTCTTTTTTTATACACTAATAAAAAGCTTTTTTAAAAACAATTTATTCATTTATTTTATAAATTCGGAAATTCCTTTGTCTCTCTACATTCATATCATTTTGCTTCTTTATTCATTTTTGAAAAGAGGCGGTAAATAGCCTTGTATTCAAAAAATAAACGATAGAAAAAAAAACTGGAAGCAGACTGTTTTTCGAATTACAACCGAAAGTACAAAGTTTTCAATGCCAGCGTGTCTTATTAAAAACAAAACATACTTGAAACAGGTTTCGTTTGCATCTCGAATATATTGATAGGGAACATCATTTTAAGAAGATAATGCAAAAACGATACCAGTGTCGCACTACTTTTCCATTAAAGAGATGTCTAGCTAATTCATCGTCTTAAGGCAACCGTAATAACAAAAGGTCATAAAAAAGTAAGAGCGCGTGTTTACACGTAGCCTTATCAATAAAAATCGCCTGATAAGAGAGTGTTTGAAATCTTCTTAAGAACGTGTTTTAGGTTTTAAGGGGGATTTCCCTACCAATAAATTATCTGCGTCTTATCAAAAATCTCTCTTTAGCCAGTCATTTCCCAACTTTTGGAATCTTTGACGTTTTCATTAAGGCCAGATTTTTCAAAAAAGCTCTGTGTAACATTTCAAAATAATTATAATAACATCTCAAAAAAACTATCACTATGCAAGCAATAATTATTATATACATTCAATAGGTAAAAAATATTTCATTTTTTATTTTATATAAAAATTAGTGGACGGATTTTATTAAGAAACAATCTGTCGAGGAAATGAAGTCAGAAATCTGAAATCGTAGAATTAAACTGAACACAATTAATCTCAATTTCTTTTCCATGTCAGTTTTTGGGAGGTACTTTGGTTTTGTGATAGCGACTGAAAAAAAATTTTTAATGCGCAAATGAAAAGTGACAAATAGAATTGAAGTTTTGTGAGCTTAGCTTTTGGTTACTTTGTATCGCATTATGGAAAGGAACCCTTCGTTCACAACAAAAATCTTTTAACTCCAAGCAGCTAAGTTTTATTTGAAATAATTTGTCAATTTCAGATTGCGTCTATTTTTTTGAGGTTTGCCTTTTCGGAAAAATTATCGAAGGTTTTACTAAAGGGAACAATAATTTGAAATTTTCTTGAATCCACTGAAATTTTTTCTACACAATCATTTGCAAAGTATTTCACGAATCGAATGATTTTCGAAATAATTATCAAAAAATTAAATTCTCTTTAATCTATGTAAATTTTTCTATGTAATCATTTCAAATTAATAATCATTTCACTCAACCTAAATGATAAACTATAACAAATATTCTCCAGAAAGGATTTCTTATCTAGAAAAGAACCAGTTTGATTCAAAAAAGTCGATAGAATTATGGGAATTTAATTCATTGCCCCCTCTTTAAAGAAGCCGAGTGATCGCATTAGCATTATTTTTAAATTCTTGATCAACAGTTAAGAGAAATATCAAATTCGATGGTGTTGTGGCTATTTGGAGCCCGAAAATTGCTGCACACCTTGTTATTATTTCCTTATTTTAAAATATTATTTATTCCCGTTTCTTAATGAAATAAATTCCCGACTATCCAATTGATAAATGATTTAACAACTATGGAAAATCCAAGCGTTCCTTACTAGAATTACCAAGAGAAATGCTTTTAATAAATTTCTAAAAAATATATAAGAAGTGTAGGAGCTGTATATGCCACTAGGACTTAATAAATGGTAGATTTCCATGCTTGATTTATCTTTTTACAAAAAAGAAATTGACCATTTGTTTTTATTACATTATTTAATATTAAAACGCTGTTTATTTAAAGTTTGTTTTTGAAGTTTTAATAACATTTTGAAAATAACAGCTGCTTATAATTGAGAATTTATTGTAATCATAAATTTATTCATGCAAAGAATTCCAAGTTTCCAGTTCATGTTTTAAAAATTATTGATCATATTCCGTAGCCACGATTCAATTTTTTCTAAAAAAGGACGCTGTCATTCTGAGGAATCTTAGTGAAAATCGAAACGATCCATAGATCTACTAGCAATAATTTAAAAAATAATCAACACCCTCTGCAATGATGTAGTCAAAATATTTACATACACTGTAGAAATTCGATTGCATGAATCTTCAATAAATAAAATGCAGTTTTAGAGAAAAATAAAAAATAAAAGATGTCAATATTGGGATAAGTTTTCGAATGAAATGAATTGCTCAAAACAACTCTTTGCAGTTCGTGCCCCTGAGAGTACATGCATACTATATTGCTCATATGTAATTTCAATATGTTGTTATTTTGTATGGCACTTGTCATAGACAAGCCCGCTACCGAAGTCAACAATTTTAAGGCAAGTCTCTTCCTTTTCAGTTATAATCTAAGGTCAAGAGTACGTCTTAGCTAATCAGGCACTACAACCCTTTTTATGGGATGGACTTCATTTATGCATTTCATTCACAGGAAGATGACACACACACACACACATTCGTTTGCACTTCTTGCATACAGCCGACCAACCCGCCACCGCTGAACGTAGCAGTATCGACAGGATTTGCTGTGGTCGACTGCTGAATAAGTGCTGTCCAACCTTACATTGACCGAACAGTCAAACTAACATTCTCACATTCGTTTGCACTAAATTTTCACGCATACGCACACCTTTCAGATAGAGCACAGGAGAAGAACAGTTATGCCCGAAAATTTCATACATAATCTAATTTATGGTTGTTTTAAATGGCTCTAACAATATTTGCAGTTTCTTGTGCTTTATAATTATAAAAATTAATTTCATGGTTTTCTTTTTTTTTTTAGTTTCTGGTGTTAGTTTTTAATTAATTTCTGAACTTCACATGATAATCCAAATCTCTACATATACGATTCACTCTATCCCCGTTTTGTTCGGATGATTGAAGCTTAGCAGTAGATAACCAGCGGGAATGGCGCCTCCCCCCCCCCCCTTTATTGTGCATACTATTTAATAAAAAATATCATACGCTGTTACATTTAGAGGAATACTGGAATGTTCAGATTTTCTCAACTTTTTAGCATTGTAATATAATAAAGAAAGTAGAATATGCATTTATTCTGAAAATAGTTTTATTTATTACTTTAGACTGGTAGACAAGCAGACATTATTCAAAAAACTTCTTTTTGATTTGAGAAAAGATTCCTCTGAAAATATGTATCTGAATCTAATAGGTAGAGCTTTTACACCATTATAATATTTTCGCTTCATATATTTTGTATGCAAAAAAGTGAAGAGCATAAAACTTTTAATAATGGATAAAATTTGCTGGTGAATGTAGGTTCTTTACATTCATTTGCACATATAAGGCTTAATTTCAGTGTTTGCTCATAAAAAAAATCGCAACTCTTCGAAGACCTTTAGTAATAAACACCGTATCTTCGTGCATTGAACGGATGAATAAGAAGCCCTCCAAAACATGTTTGCAAAAGATTTTTGTTCCAAAAAATTCCAAAAGAACTATCGGAAAAAAATCGCATACAAGATTCAGTGGAATGTTTTAATTTTATTTCATATTTATAAATAACTTAAAATTGTTGAAAAGTTAAGAAATTTTGATATCCATTGCCTTAAAATTCTTGGAAAATAGTTTCGAAATACATTCTTGGGGAAAATTACACAAATCTATTATATTAAACCAGCTTCTTTTAAGTATTTACTAACAATTTTACAGATATCTTTTGATGATAACAAGCAATATACCATTTTGGTCTCCTTAAAAGATTTTTTATGACCATTGGGTTTAATCTTCCTTAGTCTTTCCGATATACTTTGCATAATATAATGTGATTAGCTTCGTAGTCAATCTAATTCACAGTTTAAACCAATTCCTTTAGATCATTTGGGTAAAATACTTTGTATAGGCCTAAATTTTAACAGTAAACAACAAGTCTAATTTCATATATTTTTAAATTATTGCTTCCACAAATAATTTGGCATAAATCTTTCAGATTCGAAATTCGACACCTACGTATGTATAATCCTGTTTACATATCCATTGTACGTAATTCACTCATATAGCTTATATTATTTGATATTTAACGTATTTCTATTCACACATATAAAGAGTAACATCTACTAAACTATCTCTTTCAAAATTTTGCATCAAATTCCAATTTTTATGAAAGAGATCACGAATTACATTTCATTAATGTGCATGCATATGCATTAATTAGTATGCATTAAATTTCATTAATTTCATACATTCAAGTTCATTTCAATTTTGAGTAACCATGACATGTTCGGTACAATGTATGGTGATGCGATTGATTATTGCAACAAAATCCACAGTTTTTGTCCAATCCTGAGTAAAATGTGGATCCTTATGTGATTCTCAAAATGGGAGAAAATAGCCTCAACTTTTTTTTCAAACCCAAAAATTAATTAATACATAAGTTAACTAAACAATAAACAAGTTTTAGCTAAAACTAAACTAACAATAAACATTAGCTAAAACTAAACAATTTAACCTTTCAGTAATATCTTTCTCTAATTTTAATAAACTTTTCAAAATTTAGAACAATGTTTTTATTTCTGTTTTGAGAGAGTCAAATTTCAAAATTTTATTAAATTATTTGATCATTTGCTTGTGCGATGTTAAAATTATAATGCAAGCTTTTTTTGGATATTAACTATAAAGAAGAATTGGACTTTTTTTTTCGTGGTATACGCACTTTTTAATATAAAGACGCAGTGATTTAATTTTTGAATCATTGCATATTTTTTAATTATTTTTATCAAATGGTTCAGTTTTTTCTTACAAGATATATAAAAACTTCCTGTTTTTTAACTCGAGTTTTGTATAAAAATGGTTTTTTATTTGATAATTTTCTTTTACATTCTTTTAATTACATGGTGCTGTATTTTTTCCTCTAACCCTTCACAAAATCACACTTTTTAAAACACATATTCCTTTGCAGCTTTGCATAGTAATTACAGAATTCGCGTCAATGATGAGAGCTGTATAATATAGTTAATAATAATCACATTTTACTTTCTTATATGAAGCATAACAAAGAGCAATCATTTCAATCATCAAAACACTTTCACCTCTAGATTTTGAAAAAATCTTCACTTTTCAGACCTGCCAGAAACATTTTCCAAAAAACACATCTTTGGAAATATATCTATGTGTCTGTCTATCTGTGAAACTGATTAGTCAGATATGCTTTGAGCTAGACACGTGAAATCAAGTTTATAATCTTCATTCAGAAGACGAATACCATTCTGACTTTCGAATACAAATGAATACGATAACTATAAAAACATAAATAGCTAGACAGAAAAAATTTGGTAAACTATTATAAGAAAAACACTTACTCGTATCTAATTTTGAACTATATCCATTAAGGAAGTGATAGACTGTTGGTTGGTCTCTATTTTCATATAAATATAAACACTATAATTGAAAAACTTAGCAAATTAAGTCAGCGAAATTAGTAATGTAATCTTATGACAATGATTGTAACTGTTTTAAATTTTAGTTTCGGATCGGTCCGAAAAGAGGACATACATTTGAAAACACATATTCTATTTCCCAATACTTGTGTATTATTGCAAATCAGCTACATATCACAAAAAGCAAAACTCCAAGGCTCTTACGCTAGATTCAGTAATTCATTAGATTCAAGCCAAAAATCGTTCTTTTATAGCTACTTTTCGCCAACATCATGCAATCAGTATACACGTAACGGTTTCTATTCTACATTGTGAAATTGTTTACAATGTCAGGCTAAGTATTTGTGGCGCTTTTAACATAGGATCCACGTTTTTATATGGGGGAGGGGGGATATCACCTCCATTAAAAACTTTGTGTTATAGTTTCTGAGTGACCATTCCTAATAGTTTTTTCTGGCTGACAATTACTACAATTTTTTTCCCCATATGTTTAATGTTGTTTTGAAAAACTAGAGCTTTAAAATTTTGTGATTTTTCTAAGTTTTAAGGTATCCGACTACGTTAAAATCCCTGGTTGGCGACCACGTCGGCGAATTATTTTTTATTGTTATTTCTTGCAATTCAGACTTTCCTCTTTCCTAAACAGATCATCTTTTCTAAGAAAAGGAAGGCCTGAACTATATGAGAATTTTAAACAAATATTTTTGGGGTAAAATTTGTCTTTAACTTCAATTTTTTCAAAGTTTTCATTCTCATAAAAACTCTCCACCGTTAACACGATATCTCAAAAACTAATAGACGCATTTACGTAAAAATTACGGGGTGTATTTTAAATCATATTGGCAATGAAACTAACCAGAAGTCTTATGGTTGGTGAAATAATTTTTGATTTATAAGTATTTTTAGAAAAATTAAGTTGTAAATTTATTGAAAAAAGACATATATACGTATAATTTTACTCACAACTTCTTTGTATCTGAAAATATTTCTTAAATTTTGGTTCATTTCATTCATGCTTATATTCTATAACTTGTTTGCCAAGAAAAATAGAATTGCTGCATTGCAATTTTGTGTAGAGTGTTAATCGTTTTGGGCAAACAAAATGTACTGAAAATTTTTCTATTTATCAAAATATATTATATTTTCAAACAATATTTTGTATTTATAGTGTTTATAATTAACAATATATGTTAAATTCATAAATAGTTTTTAAAAATATCCCATTTTCCAAAAATATTCTTTCGAATGTAGTCGGGTACCTTAAAAAGCCAGACAGTTAAAATTTTATGAATTTCTAAGATTGATATCACTATCATTTTAATTTCAGAGATGTAAATTGAAACAATTATATTTCCTGATTTGCATATATCTATCAATTCGTTTGTATTATTTGGTATGCACAAATTTTTCATTGAACAGTCAGCTTCACGTTTTATTTCGAGATTTTTTTAAAGTCTGGAAGTAAACATTTCCATATTAATTGAATTTTTATTAATATCCAGTACAGATATTGTTACAACCCTTTTATTGTGTTATATTACACCTCATTTATTACACCTGTTATTTTATTTATTGCACCTTATTACTGAATAAATTTTAATGAAAATGTTGAATTTTGTATTTTTTGGCCTTTGTATTAAAACTCAAATTTAAGTGAACAAATATAAGGTTCCGTAAAAGTATGGTGAAAATGTGAACTCCAAAATTTAAGATTTGAAATTGTAATTATTAGAAATAATTTAATTATATAAAATATGTAAGTGAAAATTTGAGCAATCATCAATTTAGGTAAAACCAAATGGTCGCCAAAGACGGTTAAATTAGTAGTAATTGTTTTTTCAAGTATGTATTTTTACATGGTTATAAAAGAAATAAAACATATACAGCTTACAATTATTTATAAAGTAGAAATAATAAACAAAAAATGCTTTAAAAAAATGAGCTTTTAGAACTAATATAAATATATATTCGCAAGTCTTTCAAAGTATTGCTCGAAGTGTGTGTGAATACGTGTGCGTGCGTGTGTAAGAGTGTGTGTAAACATATTTTAGCAGTTGCGTGAGAGAACAGAAATAAGCTTTTGAAGTTTTAAAATTTGAGTTTATTTCAGCACGGGAGTCATAATTTACATACAACGAATAATTAGTCAAAGATACGTCAGTCAACATCGTGATACAAGAGCAGATGAGCAAAGAGATCGAAATTTTCCCTTCAATGGTTTTTTTACTCTAAGACTATGGGGGGATTTCTTTGATAATAACAATTTATGTACCTTGAAAAGAATGTAGTAAACATTAATAATTTTTATCCCTTCCCTCAGAGCATGAGAACCTGCTGCGGGCCGTGGTAGCCTGGTTGGTAGAGCGTCAGTCTCGTAACCGAAAGGTCGCAGGTTCTGTCCTCGTCTAGTCCAAAGACCGCCATGCTGGCTAGTGGCAGTTGGGGCACGTTAAATAGTTCGTGACTGCAAAGTCCTCCAGGTTCCCATAACAAAACGATACTTCTATGGGTACTGAATCAGGGATGAGTCGGTCTCTGATTTGGATCTAAATTCTGACTTGCTGATGGATGAATGAGTGTATGAATGAATTCGACCACCCCCTAAAAAGGGTTGTGTCGTGTGTGATCGAGTGAAGTCGTCTTTTTCACCTGAACGGTGCTCGTTCACAACGGAAGGCGTACACCTCTGCCTTAATCGAAACAGCTCTGCTCATTCGGCTTGGTTTGACCAAGTGGCATTGCAACAACAACAACCTGCTGCGACTTGTAATTTAAAGTAATTGAGTAAATAAAAAGTGGAATCGGATCAGAAATCGGGAGACCATTTTAGAGTAAAGTTAACATATTGTTTAAACTAAGATAAAAATTAGGAAGTTAATTAGGATTTAAATTAGATTAAGAGATTTCTTTACATATATATATTAAGGAAATCAATGAATGCCTTTATTACAAAGTCATAACTAAAATGAAAATAACGATTTATTTGTACAATCCAAGAAAGAACTTTTTCTTTACTAAAGGCTTTCTTTAAAGAAAAAGCGGAAAACTTTTATTCATTCATCATTCACAAAGCCCTAAAAATGCATGTTAGTAGAGAAAGCGATATTGTGTATACGTTAGAAAATAATACTATGCCACAACCGAAACCCGAATATAAAGTAACAGTATTTTTAACCTCAAATGTTTCGTTCTCAACTCAAATTGAATTGAGTTTAAATGTCACTCCGTTGTCATAGAAATTCGCTTAAAAGCAAAGAGGCCGTATATTTTTTGAGGGAGTGAATTCAAACGAAGAAAACTTCTGACCTTGAAACTTTCGGAAATTCTCTGAAAAGCTAACGCCTCGCTCTGGAATTCAGGCTTTTTCTACTACAAGCTTTAATTGAAGCCAAACAAAATCAACGAGATTTAAAATTAAATTTTATACAAGCGTACCAACATCTTGAACTTAAGTTTATTTAAACACTTAATTAGATATCACATTTTATTTTGGACATTTAACGTTATTTTCATTACATAAGAACGGCAAAGACATCTAAAGTATTTAAAGGTTTAGTTTCAGAAATTAACTGCAATATTTCTGTAAATATAAGTTTAATTCTGTGCACTCGAAAAAGAAATTCAATGCACAATTATTCACTTATATAAAGCCTTTATTATTTCCTCCGAGTGTGTGTGTGTGTGTGTGTGTGTGTGTGTGTGTGTGTGTGTGTGTGTGTGTGTGTGTGATTTAAATTAAATTTACTACATCTATAGGTATTTTTTAGAATCAAATTTCAGTATAAATAAATAAAGTGATGCATTATCTCTGAAATGATGCTTGAGACAAGCTATCCTAGTGCTATTAATCCTTGACTTGCAGTAGTTAATAGTAAAATTTTGTTTATTCCAAACAGACAGAAACAAAAATTTGATACGTAACTTCACTTGTAATTGCAAAATCGCATGCTAAATTTGATATATTTTCCTTGAGGAGTTGCACATTTGGGTATTTCAGAAATTACCTCTTGTTTCTTGAAACCTCCTTGACCGGTGTGGCTTAAAATTCATTCTAAAAAGAAACAACCCACAAATATTGTGCAAAGACGGCATACTAAATTTCCTCCGTCTAGTTTTCGAATTATATTTGTCACAGCCAGAAAAACAGACATTTTCCAAAAAATGAGTTTCTTAAACTCAGGGAGGACTAAAATATGAAAATATATCAAAAATCTTGAATTCGAATTATTTGATGGCATTGTTTCAACTATAGAACTTTCTCTAGACGTCGTATACAAGAAAGTAATAATTGCATTGTTTTATAAAATAATACATTTGATACAAATTGATATAATGCCCGTAATATGTTTGTGATGCTGGCTGGAGAGCAAAAGTTTATTAGCACAATCTTGACCAATTTCTGACAATAAAAATTTATTATACAACCTTAGTGTGTTCAAAATTCATTATTCCTCCATTTCATTCACTTAAAAAATATATATTAAATTAAAATTGGGTTGTCAGTTAATTAATTTTTCTCCTAACTAACTAAAGTATCACTAAGTGAAATTATTATAAATCGAAGTTTCACAAACTGATATTATCCTGTCTTTCACTGGGGTGTTTAAATAAGTCTTTATCTCATTCCAGACGCAATTTAGGAAATAATTGGCAGTTAAATTGGAAGGGTACAATAACTCTAAGCTGATATAAATTAGAGTTTTGACTGCTCATGTCATCAATTTATAAGGATTATGAAATCTCTCAGCTAACTTCTTATCTGCATTTCAAGGAATAATAGCCTTTAAAGGGTGTTGCATATTATAAGGAATTAGCTCTCTACTGCCTAATACCTTATAATATTTGCAACCTCCTTTATACGTGTCTCTGTATTTGTTTAATATTTTGAAAATCAGGGAGGATAAATTGCTTCCAATTGGACATAATAGTTAAAGACCTGGAATTGATTACTAACTATCTAACTATACTTCTCACTATTCATTTGAATAGGCAGGTACTACAGTTCGCCTTTATTAGAATGTATAAGTGCACAAAATCGAGTAAAAAAATTTACTCTAAAAAACTATATTTTGTTTGTTCATACACAAAATATACAAATTGAAAGTATTTTCTTAGCCAAAATATTCGTCCTCAAGCGTTTGACGAGTCAGCAAGTTTCAAACTTCAGTAAGTCCGAAAAAAATAATTTCGACTCTATTATCTTTATGTTAGTGAATGTGAAAGTTCAATAAATGAGCTTGAATACCTTCTAATTAAAGAATCGGCCTTCTTTATCTTCGTATGAAATTGTAAACCTTGGGCTAGGTCAGGTTTTTGCTGTTTAGATTTTTATTTTCAGAGTCACACGCATAAAAGTTGTTTCGTAGTTCAATAAAAAACAAATACTGGTGTAATAATTTCATAGAACTGGAGAATAGTTACGAAATATCGGTCTTTGACATTTTTTTAAATTTTAATATGCAATTAGTTACTGACATAAAGTTAATACACACTTACCTTGAAAATTAAATACGTATTATGTACGATCGAACATGTTTTTTTTCAGGTTTAGAGAAATCAAAATTTGACGTAGAACTGCAATTTTAATCAGAAGATCACGTAGAAAATTCCATTTCATTTGAGACATTGCATTAAAGTAATACAGATATTCCATAATTAATTTTTTGCATTTACATATGGAAATATAGATCGATCAGGTGGTTAACTGCTTCAAAATTTGATGCGAATGTGATTTCATCAAAATTTTGATATAAATCTACATTTTAGATGTTACACCTGAATGCTAAGTCTTATCTATCTGGCTTTTTACATTTTGTAGTTATCATGTTTACTCGTATTCGGAGAACTGGACAGACAGATTTTCTTTCATTGGGTTTCTTTCAAAATTTGATAGAAATCAAAGAATTTGTTGTTGAGTCTGCGTATCAAATTCCAGACATCTAGCTTAAAGCGTTTTTAAGTTGCCATATTCACAAAGAAGCAAGCATAATTCTAAACAAACGGGAGTTTTTCTCCCGAAACTTTCACGAATAGTCTTAATAAAGGTGTTATAGCAAAAAACGCCTTCAATGACAGTGGTGTACAATAGTTACGAAATACTAATCTTTGACGGGAATTCATCAATTTTACTGAAAGAATCGTGTGATTATTGGCGATTTTTTACGGCGATCAATCCTCAGCATGCAGTTAATGGTATCAGAAAACCGAACTTGGTTTGTAAGTCTTTCTTTTTTCTAACCGATTGAAATAAAAATTTATAAAACTAGATCTGTAGTAATAAAAATACTAAATTTGATACATTTAAGTCAGTGGTTTTTAAATTATCGCGTTTACATGTTTCTTAAAGTAAAGACCGACAGATGGTTAGACCGTTATTGGATTTGGCTCAAAATTTGACATATGTCTACAGTAGCAATGTTAAATCTGTATATCGAATTTTGTAAATCTAGTCTTCTTCATTTTCTAGTTATCATGTTCATTTATTTTTAAATAGCCGGGAAGACGGACTTCCTCCGAACGGATTTTGCTCGAAATCGGATAGAAATCTACTAATTTGATGTAAAGATGGTAAATGAATTTTATCCATCTAGCTGAAAATGAGATGAGTTAGTTTTGTTACAGATAGACTAACATTTTTCAGAAATTTATTTTTAGAACTCAAGGAATTCTAAAACATAGAGATTCCTCAAAACCTCGAGTTGGAATATCTTGACGTGCTATACTTTATCATATTTTTTCTATATTTCTTACGTTAGAAAGTAAAAATTATATTTTAGTAACGACTGTAAAATTCTAGAACTTTCATTTTTCAACTATCTATAAATAGTAACGCTTTCAAGAATTCTTTTTTTATTTTTTTTTTAGTTTGACATTATAGCATTTCTTTGAAATTTCGAAAGATCCCACCTTTCTTATAGAGTTTAGCAAATGGAATCTTTTATTTAAAGCAATTAGAAAAATCTTCCAAATTAATTTTGGTATCATTGTCTATAAACAATAAGACTAGCTATTTTTTAGCCAATTAACACATTGACTGCCTCAAACGCGCCTGTGCGTTACAAATAATATGTAATTGTACCAAACCATCTATGTTATTAGATGACACCTTCTCTACTACAGTTTAAAGATATATCAAAGAAGGAGTCATCTAATTAGATAGATGGTCCTGATATCAGGCGAGGGTAGACTATGAACGTGTTAACGTGCATATTACATATTTTCCGAATTGTTGTTTGTCAAAGATTTTTGTCTTTTGTAGAGTAATAACTCTAGTTATGGCAAAAATGCTCGTTTGATTCAAAGCATGAAAAACAATTTAACTTCTGGTTGATTTGAATACATTAAGATCCCTTTAAACTTATATTAGAACTCAATGTAATTTTGAATCGAGATCATATGATGATGATTGCAAATTCCAAAGTCAATTTTCCAATTTCCATACTACATTTGCTCCGAAATTGAACACCAATAGATTTAACTACGCCATTATCAGATTCTTATGACAAAATCAATATGGATTTAGAAATTACGTTTTCCTAAAGTAAAATATGTAAATAAACTTGTAAATTAGCAATATAAGAGAAAACGAAACTAATTACGGAAACTGAACCAAAATCTATTTCGGATTCGGAGAAGACTAAAATTTAAAAGGCAATCATAGTATTTAGTGTGCGCGAATGCAGCTACTACTAAAATGCTGATGAATTACATAAATTAGCAATATAAGAGAAAACAAAACTAATTACGGAAACTGAGCCAAAAACTATTTCGGATTCGAACAAGACTAAATATAAATGTTAGTATGTGTGTAATGTATGTGATTCATCAGTATTTTAGTAGTAGCTGCATTCGCGCACACTAAATACTATGATTGCCTTTTAAATTTTGAATTTAAATTTTAGTCTTGTTCGAATCCGAAATAGTTTTGGTAAATTTTCCATAATTAGTTTCGTTTTCTTTTATATTACTAATTTAAATAAACTTGTTTAACTCAAAACTGCAGAGAGATAACGGAATGAAGGGAATTTCTTATATAGTTAAAATATCAAAATTATGAATCCATGTCGAATTGTGAATCCAAAGGATCAACAGGAAAATGTACTATACACTATCTAAAATAACTACCATTCAATAGTCATAAATTGAAAATATATAAGGAATAATAAAATAAATTTGAAAATTGTGCACAGAAATCAAATTACTGGTAATTTCCCCCCTTTTCTGCAGTAATCATAAGTTTGTCGTCTTTTCGTCAAGCTTAATCTTTATTATATTTATATTAGAACTTGTATAAGTTGGTATAAGTTTTCTATTCCTTTTATATTTTGACTTTTATTTTTTTAAATTAGTGTTGTTTTATTTAACCTTGAATTTTAATAAACTCTACATGAAAATAACTCAACAATCGCAAATGATCATTAGATTTGAGAACAAGGCCTTTCAATTGTATTTGCGAATTTTGAATTTTTCAAACGATAATTCACTGAATTATTATTGCAACTATCCACATTGTTAGAGAGAGAAAAAAAAACCCAAATTTGGCGATATTTTGATGAATTTTGTTATCATGTTATTAAATTTTATCCTTGATGCTTACGAAGATTTTGATTTGAAAAAAGAAAACAATATCAGTAATTTTCAGACTCTTAAGATTGAAATGATTTATTAAAGATGAGGATATTCATTATCTGAAATGAACAGTTAATAAAAATGAAATTCAAAGAAATCTATTCATTACAAAATATTATTAATAAAGCAATTTCATTTTACTCGCACGAAATTTAAATAAAACGAAGCGAGAAAACCGTTACCGATTATCATAAATAACCCATTTATCAATGCTTGTAATTGCATTAATTTTCTTTTATACCAAGAGATAAAATTCATACATTATCTTTGGATCTTTTATATTTAATTAATCCCAATTATCTGAATTCTAATTCTAATCATAAGAGTAAATAAGAGAATTTTTTTTCAGTTCATATACTGACCAGAAAAATTAAATTATTCAATACAAACTTTATATTAAAGCCAGAATATATAAATGTGACTCAATCCTTAATTATCCTTCAATTCCTAATTTAACAGTTTATTCAATTCTGTATCTCTGAGCTGCCAGACAAACATTATCTTTGTACATTTTATATTTAATTAAATAAGATAATCCCAATTATCTGAATTCTAATAATAGTCATAAAAATAAATGGATTGTTCATTTATTCAATTGATATATATTTCGAAAAAAATACCCAATTATCCGTCTCATTTAAATTTCATGCTGCTTAATGTCAAATAAACTTTGAACTTAAATAACGAATCAATTAAATGCTTGGAATATCTTTTTATTGGGCATCTAACAAAATCATTCAACTATTGAAAATTCACAGGTTTTAAATGTTATTATTTATCGTACTGGCTCTTTTATAACATGAGACCTCGGGTTGTATACGTCACTGAAGATCTGTTCTGCTTGTTCTGAATGTCATTTATCTTTAATTTATTCAACGACCGCTGCACTTTTCTTGGACCTCTTTCGTCGTTTTCCACCCGATTTTTTGGCTCCAGAGGATTTCCTCCTTTTCTTACCTCCAGAAGACTTCTTACGCTTCTTGCCTCCGGATGACTTTTTGCGTCTTTTACATTCGGACACTTTTCCGGTATCGCCAAGATTTTTCAGGATGTTTCGATCCATGGCCATCTTCATGATGGGCTTAATGGTGGCATCCAAGGCTCGGGAATCAATGCCATATTGGCTGGCGAGATATTTCTTGAGATTATTCACTGAGAAACCATTTAGTTTTTGCAAATGCGTGATGGCTTGCAAAACTGTGAATCCGTTTATTATTGGTCGTTGTAGAGAAAGACAAGTAACAGCGGAACTTGCAAAATTTTGATCCATATTATTTTTAATTAAAGACTACTTTAGATTAGATATACGAATTTGGTTTAAAAAAATTTTAAAAATCAAGCTCTAACCTTCAAAAAAAAATTTGCACTGATATTATTTCAAAGAATTCTGCGTACCAGTATTACATCTCGTGCAACATGGTGGCACGAGTTTTGGATTTATCCAATTAAAATATTTGTCTGTAAAGAAATTTGAAATTAGCCAATAAGGCTCATGAGTTTTGAAGTTATTTGTTTCAGTTGAAGTTGTAGTACATGTAAATATCTTATATTGAATTCTGCATGAATAAGTCCAACTTTATCATTTTTTTTGACACAATTCCTTGATTTAAAAAATATTTTTTATGCATAATCTTAAAAACAAATATTTTTATTGGTTTTTCAAAGCAAGCGCATCAATTGGCTCAGATTATTTGGCATCAACATGAATTTGAGAGTTAAACCTTTTAGACTATTTAAGTTAGATCTCATAAAAGTTTAAGTGTGAAAAATGTGCACATTTTAATAAGTTCCGAAAAATTACGCAAAAATGTAGGCTTCATAGTTCGATCCAAATAGCCTGCTTATGTTGTCTTCATTGTGTGCTTGAACTTTCCTCATGTAAGCCAATCCCATGACATTATACCTCTGTTAAAAATGAAAAATGTGTGGTTTATCTGTCTTTTAAATTGCGAGATACTGTAATTTTATTTTATTTTTTTATTCAACTGATAATTTGTACAGATATTGTTAACAGATATGCAAAAAAATCCTTCCTTAACTTTCAACTGCGGAAAGAAATCATGCTATTATATATTTTGTGAAACAATGAAAATGGTTTAAATTTTGGGTGACGATGCAATCCATTCTTGGAAATAAGGCAAGAAAATATGTGTGTGTGTGTGTGTGTGTGTGTGTGTGTGTGTGTGTGTGTGTGT